>JAMOIN010001906.1:0-83146 GCA_024666655.1 Dascyllus trimaculatus
CTGAACCATCGACAAAAACATGGTGTTGACCCGGTTTTGGGGTAGCTGTAACATCAACACGTGGTTTTGTTTCTGCTTCTATATGGGCCTTACAATCGTGTGGTAACCCATCCTCAGCTGCTGCTAAACATGATGGTATAAGCAGTCCTTTTCTCACAGCAAAGGAGATATGTGGCTGTGAGATAAGTGTGGCTATGAGACTGAGCAGCCTAGCATGTGTGACAAACGGTAAAGGTGTTTGCAGCAATATTAGAGGGATATTGCAACTACTCATTACTGTTAGTGTATGTGTCAACACTATATCTGAGCTTTGTTCTACTGCTTCTGCTGCGGCCATGACCAACTGTACGCAGGATGGTTGTCCTGACGCTACAGGGTCTAGCTTTTTAGAGTAGTAGGCCAGGGGCCTATGCTTATCTCCTAATTTTTTTTGTGTCAGTGCTGCACTCATGTAGCCATTTTTACTAGTAACCATCAGAAAAAATGGTGAGTCATAATTTGGACGGTGCAGCATAGTCTGAGTTTGTAATGCACACTTTAGTTTGCAGAACGCTTCTTCCAGTTCTGTAGTCCAGGTGATTTTATCTTTCATCGCCATGTTTTTTCCATATATGGCCTCCTGAAGCGGTTGAACAATGCTCGTGTAACCCGGAATCCAGGTTCTGCAGTAATTGCAAAGTCCCAAAAAGGACATCATTTGTTGCTTTGTCTCTGGTCGGGGTGTGTTTTGCACCACTAATTGTCTCTTTGGGTCTAAAAGCTTGCCTTCTGCTGTGATGATATGTCCCAAATACTTCACCTTTTGCTTACAGTATTGAATTTTTTCTTGAGAGACCTTGTGTCCCTCCTGTTGCAAGTGTTTTAATACTATTTTAGTATTAGTCATGCATGATTCTCTATCATGCCCTGTGACCAGAATGTCATCAACATACAACAAATACTGTCCCTTCCGCAGGCTCACACACTTCTGCATGGAGGCCTGTAATGCTTGTGAATATAGTGTGGGGCTGTTTGTGAACCCTTGAGGTAACCTAGTGTAAGTGTAAGTCTTGTTTTTGTATCTAAAAGCAAACAGTCCTTGAGAGTCTGTGTGGACTGGGATAGAAAAGAATGCATTAGATAAGTCTATTACTGTGAACCATTTGTCCTTGGGTGAGATGTTGTTCATAAGTGTGTGTGGATTTGCTACGTCTACTGGCTCTGTTTCAACTATTTCGTTTACGGCTCTCAAATCCTGTATCATTCTCCAGCCTTTCGTAGCTTTCTTAACTGGGAAAAATTGGGGTCAAACACTTAGGGTTGTTTGTTTCCACTAATATTCCTGCTTTGATCATGTCTGCAATTACTGGTTCTATCCCTTTTTCTGCTTCAGTTGACAGTGGGTATTGTCGTACTATCGGATAGGCATTATGCTTCGTTTCGACTTTTACTGGAGGATAATTTAGTATAAGGCCGACATCTGTAGCCCCTTTGGACCATAGGGAATCTGGTATGTCTTGCAGATCAGCTTTCTCTTCTGCTGTCAGTACATAGGTGTGTACTGTTATCTGTCAGGCTTCGTCCATGTGTGTCTGTGGTGTCACTGCGACATACGTGTTTAAAACAAATCTCCGCATTCCACTATGTTTTCCTGTCTGCCAACCTGTTTCATCAGGTGATGAGAACGTTTCTTGTTGTTCTCTGAGAACTAGTTGGTATATGTTTTTCCACTGTTGGGCATTGTGTTTAGTTAGAGATACATGCGGATACGGGTTTCGGTTGACAGCTTGTTGTTTTGGATTTAGAGTGACTGACACACATGACTGACCCGATTTAGATACAATTATGTGATTAAGGCACATCGTTGTAGGGTTTTTAAGTTTATGGACCTGGTCATCATAGGGTGGATCTGGACCTGGGTCCTGTTTGTATCTGAGTGTACAATGTAGTTGGTCTGGGTTGAGAACTTCTATATTTTCTATTCCGCCTATCATCAGTGCGAGCTGTGATATCGCCTGGTCTAACAGTGATTTCGCCATGTCTTGATCTGTCATGTCTAATGACCAGTAATAGTGGGGAATTCCTTCTCCAGCTATCAGATAAGCATTTGTGGTATGTTCTGGTGGATCAACTTCTGCTTTCATTTTTCCATCTTTTGTGGGTCTCACAATCATTTTCATTGGGACCATAACGTCTCTTCCTAATAGGTTGAGTGGACAGCTAGGATCCACTAGAATTGATACACGCACATGCGTTCCCGTTTCGATATCCACTATATTTACTGGTTTTGTCATTCTAAGAGAAGTTACATGGCCTGATGCCGATTTTACCCAAACTGTTTTGTTTGATAACTGCATTTTTGGGGGAGCATATCTGAGTACTGTTGTACATGCTCCAGTATCACATAAACAGTTAAAATCTTTACCATTAAAGCTTAGTTTTCTCATTGGCGATGTGTCCTGTGAACTCATTTGTAGCAGATTGTGTATGTCTAAATGTAGCTCATTGTTTTCTTCCCTTTTGTTTTGACCTTGGTGTTTTATTGAGTCTTCAGTGCTCACTGATTTCTCTGTCTCTGTTTTTTCTAGTCATGCTCTTTGTTCACTGGGGCAGTCTTTTGCCAGGTGTCCAGGTTTATGACAAGTAAAACACCTGTTTTCTTTTCGATCTTTGTTTCTTTGATATTCGTAGTCTTGGTATCTCTTGTCTTGGGGCCTATAGCCACCACGTCCTCGTCCACGTCCACGGCCTCTGCCATGATATTGGTGTGGTCTGCTTTGATATGCTATGACACCTGCCTTCTCGGTGCTAACATAATTGCCTTGTTGTTGGCGTTTAATGACATCTGCTGCATGGGTTGCTTGTTCTACAGCTTGTAACTTTGTGCAATCCCTCTCATTTTGCTTATAAAATCATCTGCTCCACCCTGTCCTGATGATGGGTGGCTGGCATCTTGCGTTGCTTTTTTACGGTCATGAGCACTCCATGGTCTATAAACATGTATAGTTTTGTCTGGGTCGGCTCCTTGACCTTCTCCACGGTCCATACCAAATCGTGGGTTAGCTACTTCCACGAGTGGGTACTGACCAGGAGTTGGACTACAGTAGTCGCATTCTGAGGTGTCTGAGTCATTTTCTGACGTGTCAGTATCACCATTATAGTCACCTCTGTATTTTTCTTAATGTTTTTCTAACATTTGGATGGGATACAGAGTCTTTTTATCTGGGGTGGTACTGTATTTCCATCCCCATCTGAGTTGTTTTTTCTTTTTTTTCTTCTTTCTAAATCTCACTGTTTGTCGCTCTTATCTTATGGTGCAGGCTCTGCAGCTGCCTCACCATTCCCTTCTCTGTCAAGGTCACGGGCTCGTGGTTTACTCGCCTGAGTTTCCTCATCTGCCTTCACGCCTACGCTCATAACATTTGCTGTCTTCTTTTGTAACTTTTTTCGTTCCTTTCTCTCTTGACTGATTTCTGTTTTTAGTTACACTTGTAATCCTAATATTTCTTTTGTGTATTCCTTACTTTCACTACCTCCCATTTTGTACTTTTACTGGATATTTAAACAGTCAATTCTAGACTTAGACTTAGACTTAGACTTAGACAGACTTTATTCATCCACAAGGG
Organism: Dascyllus trimaculatus; assembly: GCA_024666655.1. Classification (NCBI taxonomy): domain Eukaryota; kingdom Metazoa; phylum Chordata; class Actinopteri; family Pomacentridae; genus Dascyllus; species Dascyllus trimaculatus. The sequence continues at coordinate 3,606 of JAMOIN010001906.1, forward strand.
AAATTTTGTTAAACATTAATTGTTCAGCGTCTTCTAATAGAATTACTGTTGAGGTTCTAATTATTGGTTTATCTGAGTCAATATGTATTCTGCAATACGTACAACGTACCGTGGAAGTTGAATGATCTGACCAAAAATACTCTCTCTCTTTTGGTTTGTCTTTGTTTGAATTTACAAAACTTACTATTATCAATTCACTAGAATTTTCCGTCATTTATTCACTATGATTTTCAAGGAAGAGTTTCTTACATATGAGAGAAAGTGAGTGCAGTGGATCTCCCAAGCTTCTACACTGACTAATACAGTGCGGGGAAAGCTGACTCAAATCCTCATGTATACTTCAGTCTTCCAAGAATAAAAGAAAAAATAAGGTAGACAAGAACTTCCTATGTTCTTATAATAGTCTTACCTTCATTCACACAAAATCCACACTCTCATCAGGGAAAATTACCTTATTCCCTATGAGGACCCAGTCTTCCTGCGCAGTTTTATTTTACTTATTTCAGTACTTATGAGGAGCCACTCCTCTTAAATGTCCTTGTCCAATTTTACAGTACTTAAACGCTTTGTGCAGGATTTTACCTACGATTAAAACCCTTAAAAACCCAGCCTAATCTAGAATTTTAGCTATGGTCAAAATTCTCAAAACCCAAACACTCTCTTTATGTGTCTTATACTCACTCTATTGTTCTCCGTTGTTCGGACGATCAACCAGGGTAACCCGAAGATCCGGTTCTAACCCTGGCCACGGACCGAATTCACGGCCGTGGACTTATCAGTCACCTAGTGACTGGCCGTCGACGGACTGCAGGTCGGAGAGCTTCTCGCCAGTCGCCCTGATTGACCATCCGGCTCGAAGGACCAAGTTTTAATGTCAGGAGAGGATCCCCGATCGCCTCATGACCTGCTGGGAGAATAATCAATAGAGTCAGACACAGAGAGATTCTTTGTACAAAGGGCACCCTGCTCAGTACAATCTACCAAGGCAGAGTCGCGCTGAGCAGTTCCTTGTTCCTTTATTTATACAAAAGCTGGGTTACACAGAGAAACCCGAGAAGGGGCGGTCCCTGCTCGGAGCAGTTGTAAGGAAGTAGCAGAGAGCAAGAACACATGTGAGGAGCATATATGTGAGGAATCAGTTACGCTGGTTCCTCCTATTAAATAAATCTTGAGTGAGCTGATAAGTGACATCTAAGTTTTCTTCTAACACACTCCCCAGCAGAGCCTGTCCACACGGCTCCCAAGCAGCACAGCCCAGCACACCGGGCTCCCCAGCCCAGCTCACCGGGCTCCCCAGCACAGCACACGTGGGCCCCCAGCACCACAGCCCGCCTGGCTCTCCATCAGAGCCTGTTCACAAAGCTCCCCAGAAGAGCCTGTCTACACGGCTCCCCAGCAGCCCCGCACACCGCAGCACAGCCCGCCTGGCTCTCCATCAGAGCCTGTTCACACCGCTTCCCAGCAGACCCTCTCCACACGGCACGCCAGCAGCTCAGCCCAGCACACTGGGCTCCGCAGCCCAGCACACCGGGCTACCGAGCACAGGACACGGGGGCCCCCAGCACCACAGCCCGCCTGGCTCTCCATCAGAGCCTGTTCACACCGCTCCGCAGCAGAGCCTGTCTACACGGCTCCCCATCACCAAAGCCCAGCACACCGGGCTCCCCAGCACCACAGCCCAGCACACGGGGCTCCCCAGCCCAGCACACCGGGCTCCCCAGCACAGCAGACGGGGCCCCCCAGCACCACAGCCCGAATGGCTCCCCAGCAGGGCCTGTCTACACGGCTCCCCAGCACCACAGCTCAGCACACCGGGCTCCCCAGCCCAGCACACCGGGCTCCCCTGCCCAGCTCAACGGGCTCCCCAGCACAGCATACGGGGGCCCCCGAGCACCACAGCCCGCCTGGCTCTCCATCAGAGCCTGTTCACACCGCTCCCCAGCAGAGCCTGTCCACACAGCTCCCAAGCACCACAGCCCAGCACACCGGGCTCCCCAGCCCAGCTCACCGGGCCGCCCAGCACAGCACACGGGGGCTCCAAGCACTCCAGCCCGCCTGGCTCTCCATAAGAGCCTGTTCACACCGCTCCGCAGCAGAGCCTGTCTACACGGCTCCCCAGCACCACAGCCCAGCACACCGGGCTCGCCAGCCCAGCTCATCGGGCTCCACAGCACAGCACACAGGGCCCCACAGAACCACAGCCCGCCTGGCTCTCCAGCAGAGACTGTTCAAACCACTCCCCAGCATAGCCTGTTTACACGGCTACCCAGCACCACAGCCCAGCACACCGGGCTCCCCAGCCCAGCTCAACGGGCTCCCCAGCACAGCACACGGGGCCCCCCAGCACCACAGCCCGCCTGGCTCTCCATCAGAGCCTGTTCACACCGCTCCCCAGCAGAGCCTGTCCACACGGCACCCAAGCACCACAGCCCAGCACACCGGGCTCCCCAGCCCAGCTCACCGGGCCGCCCAGCACAGCACACGGGGGCCCCCAGCACTACCGCCCGCCTGGCTCTCCAGCAGAGACTGTTCAAACCACTCCCCAGCAGAGCCTGTCCACACGGTTCCCCAGCAGAGCCTGTCCACATGGCTCCCCAGCAGAAAAGCCCAGCACACCGGGCTCCCCAGCCCAGCTCAACGGGCTCCCCAGCACAGCACATGGGGGCCCCCAGCACCACAGCCCGCCTGGCTCTCCATCAGAGCCTGTTCACACCGCTCCCCAGCACCACAGCCCAGCACACCGGGAACCCAAGCACAGCACACGGGGGGCCCCAACACCACAGCCGGCCTGGCTTTCCATCAGAGCCTGTTCACACCGCTCCCAAGCAGAGCCTGTCTACACGGCTCCCCAGCAACACAGCCCAGCACACCGGGCTCCCCAGCCCAGCTCACCGGGCTCCCCAGCACGGCACACCGGGCCCCCCAGCACCACAACCCGCCTGGCTCTCCATCAGAGCCTGTTGAAACCACTCCCCAGAAGAGCCTGTCCACACGGCAACCCAGCACAGCAGCCCAGCACACCGGGCTCCCAAGCCCAGCTCACCGGGCTCCCCTGCACACGGGGGCCCCCAGCAACACAGAACGCCTTGCTCTCCAGCAGAGCCTGTTCACACCGCCCCACAGCAGAGCCTGTCCACACGGCTCCCCAGCACCACAGCCCAGCACACCGGGCTCCCCAGCACAGCACACGGGGGCCCACAGCACCACAGCCCGCCAGGCTCTCCAGCAGAGCCTGTTTACAACGCTCCCCAGCAGAGCCTGTCTACACGGCTACCCAGCAGCACAGCCCAGCACACCGGGCTCCCCAGCCCAGAACACCGGGTTCCCCAGCACAGCACACGGGGGCCCCCAGCACCACGGCCCGCCTGGCTCTCCATCAGAGCCTGTTCAAACCGCTCCCCAGCAGAGCCTGTCCACACGGCTCCCAAACAGCACAGCCCAGCACACCGGGCTCCATAGCCGATCTCACCGGGCTCCGCAGCAAAGCACACGGCTCCCAAGCACCACAGCCCAGCACACCGGGCTCCCCAGCCCAGCTCACCGGGCTCCCCAGCACAGCACACGGGGGCCCCCAGCAACACAGCCCGCCTGGCTCTCCAGCAGAGCCTGTTCAAAACACTCCCCAGAAGAGCCTGTCCACACGGCTCCCCAGCAGCACAGCCCAGCACACCGTGCTCCCCAGCCCAGCACACCGTGCTCCCCAGCACAGCATACGGGGGCCCCCAGCACAGCACACGGGGGCCCCCAGCACCACAGCCCGAGTTGCTCTCCAGCAGAGCCTGTTCAAACCACTCCCCAGCACAGCCTGTCCACACGCCTCCCCAGCAGCACGGCCCAGAACACCGGGCTCCCCAGCCCAGCTCGACGGGCTCCCCAGCACAGCACACGGGACAACCCACCACCACAGCCCGCCTGGCTCTCCATCAGATCCTGTTCAAACCGCTCCCCAGCAGAGCCTGTCCACACGGCTCCAAAAAAGCACAGCCCAGCACACCGGGCTCCATAGCCGATCTCACCGGGCTCCCCAGCACAGCAAACGGGGGCCCCCAGCACAGCACACGGGGGCCCCCAGCACCACCGCCCGCGTTGCTCTCCAGCAGAGCCTTTTCACAGCGCTCCCCGGCAGAGCCTGTCTACACGGCTCCCCAGCACCACTGCCGAGCACACCGGGCTCCCCAGCATGGAACACGGGGCTCCCCAGCATGGAACACGGGGACCCCCAGCACCACAGCCAGCCTGGCTCTGCAGCAGAACCTGGTCAAACCACTCCCCAGCAGAGCCTGTCCACACGGCTAACCAGCCGCACAGCCCAGTACACAGGGCTCCCCAGCCCAGCTCACCGGGCTGCCCAGCACAGCTCACTGGGCCCCCCAGCAGAGCCTGTCTACACGGTTGGCCAGCACCACAGTCCAGTACACCGGGCTCCCCAGCCCAGCTGACCGGGCCCCCCAGCACAGCACACGGGGGCCCCCAGCACCACAGCCCGCCTGGCTCTCCATTTGAGCATGTTCAACCCTCTCCCCAGCAGAGTCTGTCCACACGGCTCCTCAGCACCACAGCCCAGCACACCGGGCTCCCCAGCCCAGCTCAACAGGCTCCCCAGCACAGCACACGGGACAACCCAGCACCACAGCCCGCCTGGCTCTCCATCAGAGCCTGTTCAAACCGCTCCCCAGCAGTCCCTGTCCACACCGCTCCCCAGTAGCACAGCCTAGCACAGCGGGCTCCCCGGCCAAGCTCACCGGGCTTCCCAGCACAGCACACGGGGGCCACCAGCACCACATCCCGCCTGGCTCTCCATCATGGCCTGTTCACACCGCTCCCCAGCAGAGCCAGTCCACACGGCTCCCCAGCACCACAGCCCAGCACACCGGGCTCCCCAGCCAGGCTCAACGGGCTCCCCAGCACAGAACACGGGGCCCGCCAGAACCACAGCCCGCCTGGCTCTCCATCAGAGCCTTTTCACACCGCTTCCCAGCAGACCCTGTCCACACGGCACCCCAGCAGCTCAGCCCAGCACACCGGGCTCCCCAGCACAGCACATGGGGGCCCCCAGCACCACAGCCCGCCTGACTCTCCATCAGAGCCTGTTCACACCGCTCCCCAGCAGAGCCTGTCCATACGGCTCGCCAGTACAACAGCCCAGCACACCGGGCTCCCCAGCACAGCACACGGGCCCCCCAGCACCATAGCGCGCCTGGCTCTCCAGCAGAACCTGTTCAAACCACTCGCCAGCAGAGCCTTTCCACATGGCTCCCCAGCAGCATAGCCCAGCACACCAGTCTCCCCAGCCCACCTCACCGGCCCCCCAGCACACCACATGGGGGACCCCACCATCACAGCCCGCCTGGCTCTCCATCAGAGCCTATTCACACCGCTCCCCAGCAGAGCCTGTCTACACGGCTCCCCATCACCACAGCCCAGAAAACCGGGCTCCCCGGCCCAGCCCACGGGGCTCCCCAGCACAGCACACGGGGGCCCCCCAGCACCATAGCCCGCCTGGCTCTCCATCAAAGCCTGTTCACACCGCTCCCCAGCAGAGCTTGTCTACACGGCTCCCCATCACCACAGCCCAGCACACCGGGCTCCCCAGCCCAGCTCACCGGTCTCCCCAGGACAGCACACGGGGCCCCCCAGCACCACAGCCCGCCTGGCTCTCCATCAGAGCCTGGTCACAGCGCTCCACAGCAGAGCCTGTCCACACGGCTCCCCAGCACCACAGCCCAGCACACCGGGCTCCCCAGCCAAGCTCACCGGGCTCCCCAGCACAGCACATGGAGGCCCCCAGCACCACAGCCCGCCTTACTCTCCATCAGAGCCTGTTCACACCGCTCCCCAGCAGAGCCTGTCCACACGGCTCGCCAGTACCACAGCCCAGCTCAGCGGGCTCCCCAGCACAGCACACGGGGCCCCCCAGCACCACAGCCCGCCTGGCTCTCCAGCAGAGCCTCTTCAAATCACTCCCCAACAGAACCTGTCCACACGGCTCCCCAGCAGCACACGGCGGCCCCCAGAACCACAGCCCGCCTGGCTCTCCAGCAGAACCTGTTCAAACCACTCCCCAGCAAAGCCTGTCCACATGCCTCCCCAGCAGCACAGCCCAGCACACCGGGCTGCCCAGCCAAGCTCACCGGGCTCCCCAGCAAAGCACACCGGGGCCCCCAACACCACAGCCCGCCTGGTTCTCCATCAGAGCCTGTTCAAACCTTTCCCCAGCAGAGACTGTCCGTACGGCTCCCCAGCAGCGCAGCCCTGCACACCGGGCTCCCCAGCACAGCACATGGGGGCCCCAAACACCACAGCCCGCCTGGCTCTCCAGCAGAGCCTTTTCAAACTGCTCCCCACCAGAGCCTGTCCAAACGGTTCCCCAGCAGCACAGCCCAGCACACCGGGCTCCCCAGCCCAGCACACCGGGCTCCCCAGCCCAGCTCACAGGGCTCCCCAGCACAGCAAACGGGGGCCCCCTGCACCAAAGCCCGCCTGGCTCTCCATCAGAGCCTGTTCACACCGCTCCCCAAAACAGCCTGTCTACACGGCTCCCCAGCAACACAGCCCAGCAAACCGGGCTTCCCAGCCCAGCTCACCGGTCTCCCCAGCACAGCACACGGGGGCCCCCAGCACCACAGCCCGCGTTGCTCTCCAGCAGAGCCTCTTCAAACCACTCCCCAGCACAGGCAGTCCACAGGGCTCCCCAGCAGCACAGCCCAGCACACCGGGCTCCCCAGCCAAGCTCACTTGGCTCCCCACCACAGCAACCGGGGGCCCCCAGCATCACAGCCCGCCTGGCTCTCCAGCAGAGCCTCTTCAAACCGCTCCCCAGCAGAGCCTCTCTTCACGGCTCCCCAGCAGCACAGCCCAGCACACCTGGCTCCCCAGCCCAGCTCACCGGGATCCCAAGCACCACAGCCCAACACACCGGGCTGCCCAGCCGATCTCACCGGGCTCCCCAACACAGCACACGGGGCCCCCAGGAGCACAGCCCGCCTGGCTCTCCAGCAGAACCTGTTCACACCGCTCCCCAGCAGAGCCTGTCCACACGGCTCCCCAGCAGCACAGCCCAGCACACCGGGCTCGCCAGCACAGCACACGGGGGCCCCCAAAACCACAGCCCGCCTGGCTCTCCAGCAGAGCCTGTTCAACCCGCTCCCCAGAAGAGCCTTTCTACACGGCTCCCCAGCACCACAGCCCTGCACACGGGGCTTCCCAGCCCAGCTCACCGGTCTCCCCAGCACAGCACACGGGGGCCCCCAGCACCACAGCCCGCGTTGCTCTCCAGCAGGGCCTCTTCAAACCACTCCCCAGCACAGGCAGTCCACACGCCTCCCCAGCAGCACAGCCCAGAACACCGGGCTTCCCAGCCCAGCTCACCGGGCCGCTTAGCACAGCACACGGGGGCCCCCAACACCACAGCCTGCCTGGCTTTCCATCAGAGCCTGTTCAGATCGCTCCCCAGCAGAGCCTGTCTACACGGCTTACCAGCAGCACAGTCTAGGACACCGGGCTCCCCAGCCCCGCTCACCGGGCTCCCCAGCACAGCACACGGGGGCCCCCAACACCACAGCCCGCCCGGCTCTCCAGCAGAGCCTGTTCAAATCACTCCCCAGCAGACCATGTCCACACGGCTCCCAAGCAGCACAGCCAAGAACACCGAACTCCCCAGCCCACCTCACCGGGTGCCCCACCACAGCAACCGGGGGCCCCCAGCACCACAGCCCGCCTTGCTCTCCAGCAGAGCCTCTTCCATCCACTCCCCAGCAGAGCCTGTCCTCACGGCTCCCCAGCAGCACAGCCCAGCACACCGGGCTCCCCAGCCGATCTCACCGGGCTCCGCAGCACAGCACACGGGGCCCCCCAGCACCACAGCCCGCCTGGCTCTCATGCAGAGCCTGTTCAAACAACTCCCCAGCAGATTCTGTCCACACGGCTGCCCAGCAGCAGAGCCCAGCTCACCGGGCTCCCCAGCACAGCACACGGGAGCCCCCAGCACCACAGCCCGCCTGGCTCTCCAGCAGAACCTGTTCAAACCACTCCCAAGCAGAACCTGTCCACACGGCTCCCCAGCAGCACAGCCCAGCAAACCGGGCTGCCCAGCCCAGCTCACTAGGCTCCCCACCACAGCAACCGGGGGCCCCCAGCACCACAGCCCGCCTGGCTCTCCAGCAGAGCCTCTTCAAACCGCTCCCCAGCAGAGCCTGTCTTCACAGCTCCCCAGCAGCACAACCCAGCACACCGGGCTCTCCAGCCGATCTCACCGGGCTCCGCAGCACAGCACACGGGGCCCCCCAGCACCACAGCCCGCCTGGCTCTCCATCAGAGCCTGTTCAAACAACTCCCCAGCAGATTCTGTCCACACGGCTCCCCAGCAGCAGAGCCCAGCTCACCGGGCTCCCCAGCACAGCACACGGGCGCCCCCAACACCACAGCCCGCCTGGCTCTCCAGCAGAACTTGTTCACACCGCTCCCCAGCAGAGCCTGTCTACACGGCTCCCCAGCACCACAGCCCAGAACACCGGGCACCCCAGCCGATCTCACCGGGCTCCCCAGCACAGCACACGGGGCCCCCCAGCACCACAGCCCACCTGGCCCTCCAGCAGAGCCTGCTCAAACCACTCCCCAGCAGAGCCTGTCCACACGCCTCCACCGCAGCACAGCCCAGCTCACCGGGATCCCCAGCCCAGCTCACCGAGATCCCCAGCACCACAGCCCAGCACACCGGGCTGCCCAGCCGATCTCACCGGGCTCCCCAGCACAGCACACGGGGCCCCCTAGCCCCACAGCCCGCCTGGCTCTCCAGCAGAGCCTTTTAGACCACTCCCCAGCAGAGCCTGTCCACACGGCTCCACCGCAGCACAGCCCAGCTCACCGGGCTCCCCAGCCCAGCTCACCGGGATCCCCAGCACCACAGCCCAGCACACCTTGCTGCCCAGCCGATCTCACCGGGCTCCCCAGCATAGCACACGGGGCCCCCAGAAGCACAGCCCGCCTGGCTCCAAGCCCAGCTCACCGGGCTGCCTAGCACAGCACACGGGGGCCCCCAACACCACAGCCTGCCTGGCTTTCCATCAAAGCCTGTTCAGACCGCTCCCCAGCAGAGCCTGTCTACACGGCTCACCAGCAGCACGGTCTAGGACACCGGGCTCCCCAGCCAAGCTCACCGGGCTCCCCAGCACAGCACACGGAGGCCCCAAACACCACAGCCCGCCTGGCTCTCCAGAAGAGCCTGTTCAAATACTCCCCAAAAGAGCCTGTCTACACGGCTCACCAGCAGCACAGTCTAGGACACCGGGCTTCCCAGCCCAGCTCACCGGTCTCCCCAGAAGAGCTCACGGGGGCCCCCAGCACCACAGCCCGCGTTGCTCTCCAGCAGAGCCTCTTCAAACCACTAACCAGCACAGGTTGTCCACACGCCTCCCCAGCAGCACAGCCCAGAACACCGGGCTCCCCAGCCCAGCTCACCGGGCTCCCCAGCACAGCACACGGGGGCCCGCATCACCACAGTACGCCTGGCTTTCCATCAGAGCCTGTTCCCACCGCTCCCCAGCAGAGCCTGTCTACACGGCTCCCCAGCAGAACAGTCTAGGACACCGGGCTCCCCAGCCCAGCTCACCGGGCTCCCCAGCACAGCACACGGGGGCCCCCAACACCACAGCCCGCCTGGCTCTCCAGCAGAGCCTCTTCAAATCACTCCCCAACAGAACCTGTCCACAGGGCTCCCCAGCAGAGCATGTCCACACGGCTCCCCAGCAGCACAGCCCAGCACACCGGACTCCCCAGCCCAACTCACCGGGCTCCCCAGCCCAGCTCACCTGGCTCCCTAGCACAGAACACGGGGGCCCCCAGCACAGCTAACCGGGCTCCCCAAAACCACAGCCCGCCTGGCCCTCCATCAGAGCCTGTTCAACCCTCTCCCCAGCAGAGCCTGTAAACACGGCTCCCCAGCACAACAGCCCAGCACACCGGGCTCCCCAGCACAGCACACGGGGCTCCCCAGCACCACAGCCCGCCAGGCCCTCCATCAGGGCCTGTTCAACCCTCTCCCCAGCAGAGCCTGTCCACACGGCTCGCCAGCACCAAAGCCCAGCACACCGGGCTCCCAAGCCCAAATCAACGGGCACCCCAGCCGATCTCACCGGGCTCCCCAGCATAGCAAACGGGGGCCCCCAGAACCACAGTCCGCCTGGAAATCCAGCAGACCCTTGTCAAACCACTCCCCAGCAAAGCCTGTCCACACGGCTCCCCAGCACCACAGCCCAGCACACCGGGCTCCCCATCACTGGACACGGGGGACCCCAGCACCACAGCCCCCCTGGCTCTCCAGCAGAGCCTGTTCACACAGCTTCCCAGCAGAGCCTGTCTACACGGCTCCCCAGCAGAACAGCCCAGCACACCGGGCTCCCCAACCCAGCTCCCCGGGCTCCCCAGCGCCACAGCCCACCTGGCCCTCCAGCATAGCCTGTTCACACCGCTCCGCAGCAGAGCCTGTCTCCACGGCTCCCCAGCACCACAGCACAGCACACCGGGCTGCGCAGCCAGACTCACCGGGCTTCCCAGCATATTACACGGGGACCCCCAGCACCACAGCCCGCCTGGCTCTCCATCAGAGCCTTTTCAGACCGCTCCCCAGCAGAGCTTGTCCACACGGCTCCCCAGCAGCACAACCCAGCTCACCGGGCTCCCCAGCACAGCACACGGGGCCCCCCAGCACCACAGACCGCCTGGCTCTCCATCAGAGCCTGTTCAACCCTCTCCCCAGCAGAGCTTGTCCACACTGCTCCCCAGCACCACAGCCCATCACACCCGGCTCCCCAGCCCAGCTCAACGTGATCCCCAGCAAAGCACACGCGGGCCCCCAGCACCACAGCCCGCCTGGCTCTCCATCAGAGCCTGTCTACACGGCTCCCCAGCACCACAGCCCAGCACACCGGGCTCCCCAGCCAAACTCAACGGTCTCCCCAGCGCAGCACACGGGGGCCCCCAGCAACACAGCGCGAATTGCTCTCCAGCAGAGCCTTTTGAAAAAGCTCCCCAGCAGAGCCTGTCCACACGGCTCCCCAGCAGCACAGCCCAGCACACCGGGCTCCCCAGCCCAGCTCACCGGGCTCCCCAGCACAGCACACGGGGGCCCCCAGCACCACGGCCCGCCTGGCTCTCCAGCAGAGCCTGTTCAAACCACTCCCAAGCAGAGCCGGTCAACACGGCTCCCCAGCAGAACAGCCCAGCACACTGGCCTCCCCACCCGATCTCACCGGGTTCCGCAGCACAGCACACGGGGCCCCCCAGCACCACAGCCCAGCACACCGGGCTCCCAAGCCCAGCTCACCGGGCTCCCCAGCACAGCACACGGGGCCCCCCAGCACCACAGCCCGTCTGGCTTTCCATCAGAACCTTTTCACAACACTCCCCAGTAGAGCGTGTCCACACGGCTCCCCAGCACCACAGCCCAGCACACCGGGCTCCCCAGCACAGCACACGGGGGCACCCAGCACCAATGCCCGCCTGGCTCTCCGGCAGAGCCTGTTAAAACCACTCCCCAGCAGAGCCTTTCCACACGGCTCCCCAGCACCACAGCCCAGCAAACCGGGCTCCCCAGGCCAGCTCAACGGGCTCCTCAGCACAGAACAAGGGGCCCCCCAGCACCACAGCCCGCCTGGCTCTCAATCAGAGCCTGTCCACACCGCTCCTCAGCAGAGCCTGTCCACACGTCTCCCCAGCACCACAGCCATGCACACTGGGCTCGCCAGCCCAACTCAACGGCTGCCCCAGCACAGCACACGGGACCCCTCAGCACCACAGCCCACCTGGCTCTCCATCAGGGCCTGTTCACGACGTTCCCCAGCAAAGCCTGTCCACACGGCTCCATAGCAGAATAGCCCAGCACACCGGGCTCCCCAGCCCAGCTCATGGGGCTCCCCAGCCCAGCTCACCGGGCTCCCCAGCACAGCACACAGGGGCCCCCGGCACCACAGCCCACCTGGCTCTCCATCAGGGCCTGTTCACACCGTTCCCCAGCAGAGCCTGTCCACACGGCTCCCCAGCAGAACAGCCCAGCACACCGGGCTCCCCAGCCCAGCTCATGGGGCTCCCCAGCACAGCACACGGGGGCCTCCAGCACTACAGCCCACCTGGCTCTCCATCATGGCCTGTTCACACCGCTCCCCAGCAGAGCCTGTCCACACGGCTCCCCAGCACAGGACACGGGGTCCCCCAGCACCACAGCCCACCTGGCTCTCCATCATGGCCTGTTCACACCGCTCCCCAGCAGAGCCTGTCCACACGGCTACCCAGCACCACAGCCCAGCACACCGGGCTCCCCAGCCAGGCTCAACGGGCTCCCCAGCACAGCACACTGCGCCCCCCAGCAGAGCCTGTCTACACGGTTTTCCAGCACCACAGCCCAGCACACCGGGCTCCCCAGCCAAGCTCACCGGGCCCCCCAGCACAGCACACGGGGGCCCCCAGCACCACAGCCCGCCTGGCTCTCCAGCAGAGCCTGATAACACGGCTCCCCAACACCACAGCCCAGCACACCGGGCTCCCCAGCCCAGCACACCGAGCTCCCCAGCCAAGCTCACCGGGCTCCCCAGCACAGCACACGGGGCCCCCCAGCACCACAGCCCGCCTGGCTCTCGAGCAGAGCCTGTTCAAACCACTCCCGAGCAGAGCCTGTCCACACGGCTCTCCAGCACCACAGCCCACCACACCGGGCTCCCTAGCCCAACTCAACGGGCGCCCCAGCACAGCACACGGGCCCCCCCTGCACAGCACATGGGGCCCCCCAGCACCACAGCCCGCCTGGCTCTCCATCAGAGCCTGTTCACTCCGCTCCCAAGCAGAACCTGTTCAAACCACTCCCCAGCAGAGCCTGTACACACGGCTCCCCAGCACCACAGCCCAGCACACCGGGCTCCCCAGCCCAGCTCAACGGGCTCCCCAGCACAGCACACGGGGCCCCCAGCACAGCACACGGGGCATGAAACCACAACAGCCCGCCTGGCTCTCCATCAGAACATGTTCACTCCGCTCCCCAGCAGAGCCTTTTCAAACAACTCGCCAGCAGAGCCTGTACACACGGCTCCCCAGCAGCACAGCCCAGCAGACCGGGCTCCATAGCCGATATCACCGGGCTCCGCAGCACAGCACACGGGGCACCCCAGCACCACAGCCCAGCACACCGGGCTCCCCAACACAGCACACGGGGCCTCCCAGCACCACAGCCCGCCTGGCTCTCCATCAGAGCCTGTTCACACCGCTCCCCAGCAGAGCCTATCTACACGGTTCCCCAGAACCACAGCCCACCACACCGGGCTCCCCAGCAGCAAAGCCCAGCACACCGGGCTCCCAGCCCAGCACACGGGGCCCCTCAGCACCACAGCCGGCCTGGCTCTCCAGCAGAGCCTGTCCACACGGCTCCCCAGCACCACAGCCCAGCACACGGGGCTCCTCAGCCCAGCTCACAGGGCTACCCAGCACAGCACACGGGGCCCCCCAGCACAACAGCCCGCATGGCTCTCCATCAGAGCCTGTCCACACGGCTCCCCAGCACCGCAGCCCAGCACACCGGGCTCCCCAGCCAAGCTCACCGGGCTCCCCAGCACAGCACACGGAGACCCCAGAACCACAGCCCGCCTGGCTCTCCAGCAGAGCTTGTTCAAACCGCTCGCCAGCTGACCCTGTCCACACGGCTCCCCAGCACCACAGATCAGCACACCGGTCTCCCCAGCCCAGCTCAACTGGCTCCCCAGCACCGCACACGGGGCCCCCCAGCACCACAGCCCGCCTGGCTCTCCAGCAGAGCCTGTCCACACGGCTCCCCAGCACCACAGCCCAGCACACCGGGCTCCCCAACCTAGCTCAACGAGATCCCCAGCACAGCACACGTGGCCCCCCAGCACCACAGCCCGCCTGGCTCTCCATCAGAGCCTGTTCACTCCGCTCCCCAGCAGAACCTGTTCAAACCACTCCCCAGCAGAGCCTGTACACACGGCTCCCCAGCACCACAGCCCAGCACACCGGGCTCCCCAGCCCAGCTCAACGGGCTCCCCAGCACAGCACACGGGGCCCCCAGCACAGCACACGGGGCATGAAACCACAACAGCCCGCCTGGCTCTCCATCAGAGCATGTTCACTCCGCTCCCCAGCAGAGCCTGTTCAAACCACTCGCCAGCAGAGCCTGTCCATAAGGCTCCCCAGCACCACAGCCCTGCACACCGGGCTCCCCAGCCCAGCTCAACGGGGTCCCCGGCACAGCACACGGGGTCCCCAAGCACCACAGCCCACCTGGCTCTCCATCATGGCCTGTTCACAACGCTCCCCAGTAGAGCCTGTCTGCACGGCTACCCAGCACCAAAGCCCAGCTAACCGGGCTCCTCTGCCCAACTCACCGGGCTCCCCAGCACAGCACACGGGGGCCCCCAGCACCACAGCCAGCCTGACTCTCCATCAGAGCCTTTTCATACCGCTCCCCAGCAGAGCCTGTCCACACGGCTCCCCAGCACCACAGCCCAGCACACCGGGCTCCCCGGCCAAGCTCACCGGGCTCCCCAGCACAGCACACGGGGCCCCCCAGAACCACAGCCCGCCTTGCTCTCCAGCAGAGCCTGTTCAAATCACTCCCCAGCAGAGCCTGTCCACACGGCTCCCCAGCACCACAGCCCAGCACACGGGGCTCCTCAGCCCAGCTCACAGGGCTACCCAGCACAGCACACGGGGCCCCCCAGCACAACAGCCCGCATGGCTCTCCATCAGAGCCTGTCCACACGGCTCCCCAGCACCGCAGCCCAGCACACCGGGCTCCCCAGCCAAGCTCACCGGGCTCCCCAGCACAGCACACGGAGACCCCAGAACCACAGCCCGCCTGGCTCTCCAGAGGAGCTTGTTCAAACCGCTCGCCAGCTGACCCTGTCCACACGGCTGCCCAGCACCACAGATCAGCACACCGGTCTCCCCAGCCCAGCTCAACGGGCTCCCCAGCACAGCACACAGGGCCCCCCAGCACCACAGCCCGCCTGGCTCTCCAGCAGAGCCTGTCCACACGGCTCCCCAGCACCACAGCCCAGCACACCGGGCTCCCCAGCCTAGCTCAACGAGATCCCCAGCACAGCACACGGGGCCCCCCAGCACCACAGCCCGCCTGGCTCTCCATCAGAGCCTGGTCACTCCGCTCCCCAGCAGAACCTGTTCAAACCACTCCCCAGCAGAGCCTGTACACACGGCTCCCCAGCACCAGAGCCCAGCACACCGGGCTCCCCAGCCCAGCTCAACGGGCTCCCCAGCACAGCACACGGGGCCCCCAGCACAGCACACGGGGAATGAAACCACAACAGCCCGCCTGGCTCTCCATCAGAGCATGTTCACTCCGCTCCCCAGCAGAGCCTGTTCAAACCACTCGCCAGCAGAGCCTGTCCACACGGCTCCCCAGCAGCACAGCCCAGCAGACCGGGCTCCATAGCCGATATCACCGGGCTCCGCAGCACAGCACACGGGGCACCCCAGCACCACAGCCCAGCACACCGGGCTCCCCACCACCACAGCCCAGCACACGGGGTTCCCCAGCAGAGCTCACCGGGGTCCCCAGCAAAGCACACGGGGGCCCCCAGCACCACAGCCCGCCTGGCTCTCCAGTAGAGACTGTTCAAACCACTCCCCAGCAGAGCCTGTCCACACGGCTCCCCAGCAGAGCCTGTCTACACGGCTCCCCAGCACCACAGCCCAGCACACGGGGCTCCCCAGCCCAGCTCACCGATCTCCCCAGCACGAAACACGGGGGCCCCAAACACCACAGCCAACCTGGCTCTCCATCAGTGCCTGTTCACACCGCTCCCCATCAGAGCCTGTCTACACGGCTCCCCAGCACCACAGCCCAGCATACCGGGCTCCCCAGCCCAGCACACCGGGCTCCCCAGCCCAGTTCATGCGGCTCGCCAGCTCAGCACATGGGGGACCCCAGCACTACAGCCTGCCTTGCTCTCAATTAGAGCCTTTTCACACCGCTCCCCAGCAGAGCCTGTCCACACGGCTCCCCAGCAGCACAGCCCAGCACACCGGGCTCCCCAGCACAGGTCATCGGGCTCCCCAACACAGCACACAGGAGCCCCCAGCACCACAGCCCGCCTGGCTCTCCAGCAGAGCCTTTTCAAACGACTCCCCAGCAGAGCCTGTCCACACGGCTCCCTAGCAGCACAGCCCAGCTCACCGGGCTCCCCAGCACAGCACACCGGGGCCTTCAGCATGACAGCCCGCCTGGCTCTCCATCAGAGCCTGTTCAGACCGCTCCCGAGCAGAGCTTGTCCACACGGCTCCCAAGCAGCACAGCCCAGCTCACCGGGCTCCCCAGCACAGCACACCGGGGCCCTCAGCATGACAGCCCGCCTGGCTCTCCATCAGAGCCTGTTCAGACCGCTCCCGAGCAGAGCTTGTCCACACGGCTCCCAAGCAGCACAGCCCAGCACACCGGGCTCCCAAGCCCAGCTCACCGGGCTCCCCAGCACAGCACACGGGGGCCCCAAGCACCACAGCCCGCCTGGCTCTCCATCAGAGCTTGTTCAAACCACTCCCCAGAAGAGCCTGTCCACAGGGCTCCCCAGCAGCACAGCCCAGCATACCGGGCTCCACAGCCCAGCTCACCGGGCTCCCCAGCACAGCACACGGGGGCCCCCAGCACCACAGCCTGCCTGGCTCTACAGCAGAGCCTGTTGACACAGCTCCCCAGCAGAGCCAGTATGCACGGCTCCCCAGCAGCACTGCCCAGCTCACCGTAATCCACAGCACAGCACACGGGGGCCCCCAGCACCACAGCCCGCCAGGCTCTCCATCAGAACTTGTTCAAACCACTCCCCAGCAGAGCCTGTCCACAGGGCTCCCCAGCAGCACAGCCCAGCACACCGGTCTCCCCAGCACAGCTCACCGGGCTCCCCAGCACAGCACACGGGGGCCCCCAGCACCACAGCCCGCCAGGCTCTCCAGCAGAGCCTGTCCACACGGCTCACCAGCAGCACAGCCCAGCACACCGGGCTCCCCAGCCCAGCTCATCGGGCTCAACAGCATATAACACGGGGCCCCTCAGAACGACAGCCCAGCACACAGGACTCCCCAGCCTAGCTCACCGATCTCCCCAGGACAGCACACGGGGCCCACCAATACCGCAGCCCGCCTGGCTCTCCAGCAGAGCCTGTTCGAACCAATCCCCATCAGAGCCTGTCCACACGTCTCCCCAGCAGCACAACCCAGCACACCGGGCTCCCCAGCACAGCACATGGGGTCCCCAGCACCACAGCCCGCCTGGCTCTCATTCAGTGCCTTTTCGCACCGCTCCCCAGCAGAGCCTTTCTACACGGCTCCCCAGCAGCACAGCCCAGCAAACCGGGTTCCCCAGCACCGCACACCGTGCTCCCCAGCACCGCACACGGGGGCCCCCAGCACCACAGCCCGCCTGGCTCTCCATCAGATCCTGTTCACACCGCTCCCCAGGAGAGCCTTTCTACACGGCTTCCCAACAGCACATCCCAGCACACCGGGCTCCCAAGCCCATCTCACCGGGCTCCCCAGCCCAGCTCACCGTGGTCCCCAGCACAGCAAACGGGGGCCCCCAGCACCACAGCGCGCCTTGCTCTCCAGCCGAGCCTGTGCAAACCGCTCCCCAGCAGAACAGCCCAACACACCTGGCTCCCCTGCACAGCACACGGGGGCCCCCAGCAAAGCACACTAGGCTCCCCAGCACCACAGCCAGGCACACGGGGCTCCCATGCCCATCACACCGGGCTCCCCAGCACAGCACACGGGGCGGCCCAGCACCACAGCCCGCCTGGCTCTCCATCAGAGCCTTTTCAAACCACTCCCCAGCAAAGCCTGTCCACACGGCAATCCAGCACCACAGCCCAGATCACCGGGCTCCCCAGCCCAGCTCACCGGGCTCCCCGGCACAGCACACGGGGGCCGCCAGCAACACAGCACGCCTTGCTCTCCAGCTTAGCCTTTTCACACCGCTCCCCAGCAGAGCCTGTCCACACGGCTCCCCAGCACCACAGCCCAGCACACCGGGCTCCCTGGCACAGCACCGCGGGGCCCCCCAGCACCACGGCCCGCCTGGCTCTCCATCAGAGCCTTTTCACCGCTCCAGCAGAGCCTGTCTACACGGTTCCCCAGCACCACAGCCCAGCACACCGGGGCTCCCCCAGCACCACAGCCCAGCACACTGGCCTCCCAACCGATCTCACCCGGGCTCCGCTGGCACACCAGCCACACGGGGCAACCCAGCACAACAGCCCAGCACACCCGGGCTCCCCAGCCCAGCTCACGGGCTCCCAGCACAGCACAGGGGTGCCCCAACACCCACAGCCGCCTGGCTTTCCATCAGGCCTGTTCACGCCGCTCCTCAGCAGAGCCCGGTCCACACGGCTCCCCCAGTAGCACACCCAGGACACGGGGCTCCCCAGCACAGCACACGTGGGCCCCCAGCACCACAGCCCGCATGGCTCTCCAGCAGAGCCTGTTCAAACCACTCCCCAGCACAGCCTTTCGACACGCCTCCCCAGCAGCACAGCCCAGAACACTGGGCTCCCAAGCCCAGCTCACCGGGCCCCCCAGCAAATCACACGGGGGCCCCCAAAACCACAGCCCGCCTGGCACTCCCTCAGAGCCTGTTCAAACATCTCCCGAGCAGAGACTTTCCATACGGCTCCCCAGCAGCACAGCACTGCTGTGCTGGGGAGCCCGGTTAGCTGGGCTAGGGAGCCCGGTGTGCACACGGGGGCCCCCAGCACCACAGCCCGCCTGGCTCTCCATCAGAGACTGTTCACACCGCTCCCCAGCAGAGCCTGTTCACTCCGCTCCCAAGAAGAGCCTGTCTACACGGCTCCCCAGCACCACAGCCCAGCACACCGGGCTCCCCAGCCCAGCTCACCGGGCTGCCCAGCACATCTCACCGGGCTCCCCAGCACAGCACACGGGGGCCCCCAGCACCACAGCCAACCTGGCTCTCCATCAGAGCCTGTAAAACCCTCCCCCAGCACCACAGCCTGCCTGGCTCTCCATCGGAGCCATTTCACAGCGCTCCGCAGCAGAACTTGTCCACACGGCTCCCCAGCAGAACAGCCCAGCACACCGGGCTCCCCAGCAAAGCACACGGGGGCCCCCAGCACCAAAGCCCGCCTGGCTCTCCATCAGAGCCTGTTAAACCCTCTCCCCATGAGAGCCAGTCCACACGGCTTCCCAGCACCACAGCCCAGCACACTGGGCTCCGAAGCCCAGCTCACTGGGCTCCCGAGCACAGCACACGGGGGCCCCCAGCACCACAGCCCGGCTGGCTCTCCATCAGAGCCTTTTCACACCGCTCCCCGACAGAGCCTGTCCACACGGCTTCCCAGCACAGCAGCCTAGCACACCGGGATCCCCAGCCCAGCTCAACGGGCTCACCAGCACAGCACACGGGGCCCCCCAAAACCACAGCACGCCTGGCTCTCCATCAGAACCTGTTCAACCCTCTCCCCAGCAGAGCCTGTCCACACGGCTCCCCAGCACCACAGCCCAGCACACCGGGCTCCCCAGCCCAACTCAACGGGCTCCCCAGCACAGCACACGGGCCCCCCCAGCACAGCACACGGGGCTACCCAGCACAACAGCCCGCCTGGCTCTCCATCAGAGCCTGTTCAACCCTCTCCGCAGCAGAGCCTGTCTACACGGCTTCCCAGCACCACAGCCCAGCACACTGGGCTCCGAAGCCCAGCTCACTGGGCTCCCGAGTACAGCACACGGGGGCCCCCAGCAACACAGCGCGCCTGGCTCTCCAGCAGAGCCTGTTCAAAACACTCGCCAGCAGAGCCTGTCCACACGGCTCCCCAGCAGCACAGCCCAGCACACCGGGCTCCCCAGCACAGCACACGGGGGCCCCCAGCACAGCACACGGGGGCTCCCAGCACCACAGCCCACGTTGCTCTCCAGCAGAGCCTTTTCAAATCACTCCCCACAACAGCCTGTCCACATACCTCCCCAGCAGCACAGCCCAGAACACCGGGCTCCCCAGCCCAGCTCACCGGGCTCACCAGCACAGCACACGGGGGCCCCCAATACCACAGCCCGCCTGGCTTTCCATCAGAGCCTGTTCACACCGCTCCACAGCAGATCCGGTCCACACGGCTCCCCAGCACCACAGCCCAGCTCACCGGGCTCTCCAGCCCAGCTCAATGGGCTCCCCAGCACAGCACACGGGGCCACCCAGCACCACAGCAAGCCTGGCTCTCCATCAGAGCCTGTTCACACCACTCCCCAGCAGAGCCTGTCCACACGGCTCCCCAGCACCACAGCCCAGCACACCGGGCTCCCCAGCACAGCACACATGGGCCCCCAGCACCACAGCCCGCCTGGCTCTCCATCAGAGCCTGTTCACACCGCTCCCAAGCAGAGCCTATCTACACGGTTCGAAAGCACCACAGCCCAGCACACCGGGCTCCCCAGCACAGCACACGGGGCCCCCCAGCACCACAGCCCGCCTGGCTCTCCATCAGAGACTTTTCACACCGCTCCCCAGCAGAGCCTGTCTACACGGTTCCCCAGCACCACAGCCCAGCACACCGGGCTCCCCAGCACCACAGCCCAGCACACTGGCCTCCCCAACCCAGCTCACCGGGCTCCCCAGCACAGCACACGAGAGCCCCCAGCACCACAGCCCACCTGGCTCTCCAGCAGAGCCTCTTCACAACGCTCCCCAGCAGAGCCTGTCCACACGGCTCCCCAGCAGAACAGCCCAACACACCTGGCTCCCCTGCACAGCACACGGGGGCCCCCAGCAAAGCACACTGGGCTCCCCAGCACCACAGCCAGGCACACGGGGCTCCCATGCCCATCACACCGGGCTCCCCAGCACAGCACACGGGGCGGCCCAGCACCACAGCCCGCCTGGCTCTCCATCAGAGCCTGTTCAAACCACTCCCCAGCAAAGCCTGTCCACACGGCAATCCAGCACCATAGCCCAGAACACCGGGCTCCCAAGCCCAGCTCACCGGGCTCCCCGGCACAGCACACGGGGGCCGCCAGCAACACAGCACGCCTTGCTCTCCAGCTTAGCCTTTTCACACCGCTCCCCAGCAGAGCCTGTCCACACGGCTCCCCAGCACCACAGCCCAGCACACCGGGCTCCCTAGCACAGCACACGGGGCCCCCCAGCACCACAGCCCGCCTGGCTCTCCATCAGAGCCTTTTCACACCGCTCCCCAGCAGAGCCTGTCTACACGGTTCCCCAGCACCACAGCCCAGCACACCGGGCTCCCCAGCACCACAGCCCAGCACACTGGCCTCCCCAACCGATCTCACCGGGCTCCGCTGGCACAGCACACGGGTCACCCCAGCACAACAGCCCAGCACACCGGGCTCCCCAGCCCAGCTCACCGGGCTCCCCAGCACAGCACAGGGGTGCCCCCAACACCACAGCCCGCCTGGCTTTCCATCAGAGCCTGTTCACGCCGCTCCTCAGCAGAGCCGGTCCACACGGCTCCCCAGTAGCACACCCGAGGACACGGGGCTCCCCAGCACAGCACACGTGGGCCCCCAGCACCACAGCCCGCATGGCTCTCCAGCAGAGCCTGTTCAAACCACTCCCCAGCACAGCCTTTCGACACGCCTCCCCAGCAGCACAGCCCAGAACACTGGGCTCCAAAGCCCAGCTCACCGGGCCCCCCAGCAAATCACACGGGGGCCCCCAAAACCACAGCCCGCCTGGCACTCCCTCAGAGCCTGTTCAAACATCTCCCGAGCAGAGACTTTCCATACGGCTCCCCAGCAGCACAGCACTGCTGTGCTGGGGAGCCCGGTAAGCTGGGCTAGGGAGCCCGGTGTGCACACGGGGGCCCCCAGCACCACAGCCCGCCTGGCTCTCCATCAGAGACTGTTCACACCGCTCCCCAGCAGAGCCTGTTCACTCCGCTCCCAAGAAGAGCCTGTCTACACGGCTCCCCAGCACCACAGCCCAGCACACCGGGCTCCCCAGCCCAGCTCACCGGGCTCCCCAGCACAGCACACGGGGCCCCCCAGCACCACAGCACGCCTTGCTCTCCAGCTTAGCCTGTTCACACCGCTCCCCAGCAGAGCCTGTCCACACGGCTCCCCAGCACCACAGCCCAGCACACCGGGCTCCCTAGCACAGCACACGGGGCCCCCCAGCACCACAGCCCGCCTGGCTCTCCATCAGAGCCTTTTCACACCGCTCCCCAGCAGAGCCTGTCTACACGGTTCCCCAGCACCACAGCCCAGCACACCGGGCTCCCCAGCACCACAGCCCAGCACACTGGCCTCCCCACCCGATCTCACGGGGCTCCGCTGTCACAGCACACGGGGCACCCCAGCACCACAGCCCAGCACACCGGGCTCCCCAGCCCAGCTCACCGGGCTCCCCAGCACAGCACAGGGGGGCCCCCAACACCACAGCCCGCCTGGCTTTCCATCAGAGCCTGTTCACACCGCTCCTCAGCAGAGCCGGTCCACACGGCTCCCCAGTAGCACACCCTAGGACACGGGGCTCCCCAGCACAGCACACGTGGGCCCCCAGCACCACAGCCCGCATGGCTCTCCAGCAGAGCCTGTTCAAACCACTCCCCAGCACAGCCTTTCGACACGCCTCCCCAGCAGCACAGCCCAGAACACTGGGCTCCCCAGCCCAGCTCACCGGGCCCCCCAGCAAAGCACACGGGGGCCCCCAACACCACAGCCCGCCTGGCACTCCCTCAGAGCCTGTTCAAACATCTTCCCAGCAGAGACTGTCCACACGGCTCCCCAGCAGCATAGCCCAACAAACCGGGCTCCCCAACCCAGCTAACCGGGCTCCCCAGCACAGCACACGGGGGCCCCCAGCACCACAGCTGGCCTGGCTCTCCATCAGAGACTGCTCACACCGCTCCCCAGCAGAGCCTGTTCACTCCGCTCCCCAGCAGAGCCTGTCTAAACGGCTCCCCAGCACCACAGCACAGAACAACGGGCTCCCCAGCACAGCACACGGGGGCCCCCAGCACTACAGCCCGCCTGGCTCTCCATTAGAGCCTGTTCACACCGCTCCCCAGCAGACCCTGTCCAAACGGCACCCCAGCAGCTCAGCCCAGCACACCGGGCTCCGCAGCCAAGCTCACAGGGCTTCCAAGCACAGCACACGGGGCCCCCCAGCACCACAGCCTGCCTGGCTCTCCATCAGAGCCTTTTCACAACGCTTCCCAGGAGACCCTGTCCACACGGCACACCACCAGCTCAGCCCAGCACACCGGGATCCCCAGCCCAACTCAGCGGGCCCCCCAGCACAGCTCACGGAGGCCCCCAGCACCACAGCCTGTCTGGCTCTCCATCAGAGCCTGTCCACACGGCTCCCCAGCAGAGCCTGTCCACACGGCTCCCCAGCACCACAGCCCAGCACACCGGGCTCCCCAGCCAAGCTCAACGGGCTCCTGTGCACAGCTTACGGGGGCCCACAGCACCACAGCCCGCCGGGCTCTCCATCAGGGCCTTTTCACACCAATCCGAAGCAGAGCCTGTCTACACGGCTCCCCAGCAGCACAGCCCAGCACACCGGGCTCCTCAGCTAAGCTCACCGGGCTCCCCAGCACACCACACGGGGACCCCCACCACCAAAGCCCTCCTGCTGTCCAGCAGAGCCTGTTCAAACCACTCACTAGCAGAGCCTGTACACACGGCTCCCCAGCAGCAAAGCTTTGCACACCGGGCTCCCCAGCACAGCACAAGGGGGCCCCCAGCACCACAGCCCGCCTGGCAATCCAGCAGACCCTTTTCAAACCACTCCACAGCAGAGCCTGTCCACACGGCTCCCAAGCACCACAGCCCAACACACCGGGCTCCGAAGCCGAGCTCAACGGGCTCCCCAGCACAGAACACGGGGCCCCCCACACCACAGCCCGCCTGGCTCTCCATCGGAGCCCTTCCACACCGCTCCCCAGCAGAGCCTTTCCACACGGCTCCCCAGCACCACAGCCAGCCTGGCTCTCCAGCAGAGCCTGTTCACACTGCTCCCCAGCAGAGCCTGTCTACACGGCTCCCCAGCAGCACAGCCCAGCACACCGGGCTCCTCTGCCCAGCTCACCGGGCTCCCCAGCACCACAGCCCGCCTAGCTCTCCATCAGAGCCTGTTCAAACGACTCCCCAGCAGAGCGAGTCCACATGGCTCCCAAGCACAAGAGCCCAGCACACTGGGCTCCCCAGCCCATCTCACAGGGCTCCCCAGCACAGCACACGGGGCCCCCCAGCACCATAGCCCGCCTGGCTCTCCAACAAAGCCTGTAGACACACCCTTCCACAGCAGAGACTGTCTACACGGCTCCCCAGCACCACAGCCCATCACACCGGGCTCCCCAGCCCAGCTAAACTGGCTCCCCAGCACAGCACACGGGTCTTCCCAGCACCACAGCCCGCATGGCTCTCCATCAGAGCCTGGTCACAGCGCTCCGCAGCATAGCCTGTCTACACTGCTCCCCAGCACCACAGCCCAGAACACCGGGCTCCCCAGCCCAGCTCACCGGGCTCCCCAGCACTGCACACGGGGCCCCCCAGCACCACAGCCCGTCTGGCTCTCGAGCAGAGAATGTTCAAACCACTCCCCAGCAGAGCCTGTCCACACGGCTCACCAGCACCACAGCCCAGCACACCGGGCTCCCAAGCCCAGCTCAACGAGATCCCCAGCACAGCACACGGGGCCCCCCAGAACCACAGCCCGCCTGGCTCTCCATCAGAGCCTGTTCACTCCGCTCCCAAGCAGAGCCTGTTCAAACAACTCCCCAGCAGAGCCTGTACACACGGCTCCCCAGCACCACAGCCCAGCACACCGGGCTCCCCAGCCAAGCACACCGGGCTCCTCCGCCCAGCTCACCGGGCTCCCCAGCACAGCACACGGGGGCCCCCCAGCACCACAGCCCACCTGGCTCTCCATCAGATCCTGTTCACACGGCTCCCCAGCAGAGCCGGTCCACACGCCTCCCCAGCAGCACAGCCCAGCACACCGGGCCCCCCAGCACAGCACACGGGTCGCCCCAGCACAGCACACGGGGCTTCCCAGCACCACAGCCCGCCTGTCACTCCATCAGAGCCTGTTCAAACCACTCCCCAGCAGAGCCTGACCACACGGCTCCCCAGCACCACAGCCCAGCACACCGGGCTCCTCAGCCCAGCTGACCGGGCTCTCCAGCACAGCACACGGGGAACCCCAGCACCACAGCCCGCCTGGCTGTCCAGCAGTGCCTGTTCACACGGCTCCCCAGCAGAACAGCGCAGCACACCGGGCTCCTCAGCCCAACTCACCGGGCTCCCCAGCACCACACCCCGCCTGGCTCTCCATCAGAGCCTGTCCACAGGGCTCCCCAAAATAACAGCCCAGCACACCGGGCTCCCCAGCCCATCTCAACGGGCTCCCCAGCACAGCACACGGGGGCCCCCAGCACCACAGCCCGCCTGGCTGTACAGCAGAGCCTGTCCACACGGCTCCCCAGCAGAACAGCCCAGCACACCGGGCTCCCCAGCCCAGCTCAACGGGCTCCCCAGCACAGCACACGTGGCCCCCCAGCACAACAGCAAGCCTGGCTCTCCATCAGAGCCTGTTCACACCACTCCCCAGCAGAGCCTGTCCACACGGCTCCCCAGCACCACAGCCCAGCACACCGGGCTCCCCAGCACAGCACACGGGGCCCCCCAGCACCACAGCCCGCCTGGCTCTCCATCAGAGCCTGTTCACACCACTCCCCAGCAGAGCCTGTCTACAGGGTACCCCAGCACCACAGCCAAGCACACCGGGCTCCCCAGCACCACAGCCAAGCACACGGGGCTCCGCAGCCCAGCACACCGGGCTCCCCATCACAGCACACGGGGCCGCCCAGCACCAAAGCCCGCCTGGCTCTCCATCAGAGCCTGTTCAAACCACTCCCCAGAAGAGCCTGTCCACACGGCAATCCAGTACCACAGCCCAGCACACCGGCCTCCCCAGCAGAGAACACGGGGCCCCCAAGGACCACAGCCCAGCACACTGGCCTCCCCAGCTGATCTCACCGGGCTCCCCAGCACAGCACACGGGGGCCACCAGCACCACATCCCGCGTGGCTCTCCATCATGTCCTGTTCACACCGCTCCACAGCAGAGCCTGTCCACACGGCTCCCCAGCACCCGTGCCCAGCACACCGGGCTCCCCAGCCAGGCTCAACGGGCTCCCCAGCATGGAACACTGGAACCCCCAGCACCACAGCCAGCCTCGCTCTCCATCAGAGCCACTTCACACCGTTCCCCAGCAGAGCCTTTCCACACGGTTCCCCAGCACAATAGCCTAGCACACCGGGCTCCCCAGCGCTGCTCACAGGGCTCCGTAGCAGAGCACACGGGGGCCCAAACCACCACAGCCCGCCTGGCTCTCCATCAGAGCCTGTTCACACCGCTCCCCAGCAGAGCCTGTCTACACGGCTCCCCAGCAGTAAGGCCCAGCACAACGCAGCACAGCCCGCATGGCTCTCCAGCAGAGCCTTTTCACACCGCTCCCCAGCAGACCCGGTCCACACGGCTCCTCAGAAGCACAGAACAGCACACCGGGCTCCCCAGCACAGCACACGGGGGCCCCCAGCAACACAGCCCGCCTGGCTCTCCAGCAGAGCTTGTTCAAACCAGGCCCCAGCAGAACCTGTCTTCGAGGCTCCCCAGCACAACAGCCCAGCACACCGGGCTCCCAAGCCCACTTCACCGGGCTCCCCAGCACAGCACATAGGGCCCCCCAGCACCACATCCCGCCTGGCTCTCCATCAGAGCCCTTCCACACCGCTCCCAAGCAGAGGCCGTCTACACGGCTCCCCAGCACCACAGCCCAGCTCACCGGGCTCCAGACCAAAGCACACGGGGGCCCCCAGCACAACAGCCCGCCTGGCTCTCCGTTAGAGACTGTTCACACCGCTCCCCAGCAGAGCCTGTTCACACGGCTCCCCAGCAGAGCCTGTCCACACGGCTCACCAGCAGCACAGCCCAGCACACCGGGCTCCCCAGCACAGCACACGGGGGCCCCCAGAACAGCACACGGGGCCCCCCAGCACCACAGCCCGCCTGGCTCTCCAGCAGAGCCTGTTCAAACCACTCCCCAGCAGAGCCTGTCCAAATGGCCCCCCAGCAGCACAGCCCAGCACAACGGGCTCCCCAGCCCAGCTCACTGGGCTCCCCAGCACAGCACACGGGGGCCCCCTACACCACAGCCCGCCTGGCTCTCCAGCAGAGCCTGTCCACACGGCTCCCCAGCAGAGCCTGTCCACAGGGCTCCCCAGCAGCACAGCCCAGAATACCGGGCTCCCCAGCCGATCTCACCGGGCTCCCCAGCAAGGCACACAGGGCCCCCCAGCACCACAGCCCACCTGGCTGTCCAGCAGAGTCTGTTGAAACCACTCCCCAGCAGATCCTGTCTACACGGCTCCCCAGCAGCACAGCCCAGTTCACAGGGCTCCCCATCACAGTACACGGGGCCCCCCAGCACCACAGCCCGCCTGGCTCTCCAGCAGAGCATGTTCAAACCGCTTCCCAGCTGACCCTGTCCACACGGCTCACCATCACCACAGATCAGCACACCGGGCTCCCCAGCCCAGCTCAACGGGCTCCCCAGCACAGCACACGGGCCCCTCAGAACCATAGCCCCCCTGGCTCTACATCAGAGCCCTTCCACACCGCTCCCAAGCAGAGGCCGTCTACACGGCCCCCCAGCACCACAGCCAGGCACACAAGGCTCCCCAGCCCAGCTCAACGGGCTCCCCAGCACAGCACACGGGCCCCCCAGCACCACAGCCCGCCTCGCTCTCCAGCAGAGCCTATTCACACCGCTCCCCAGCAGAGCCTGTCAACACTGCTCCCCACCAGCAAAGCCCATCACATCGGGCTCCCAAGCCCACCTCACCGGGCTTCCCAGCACAGCACACGGGGGCCCCCAGCACCACAGCCCGCCTGGCTCTCCAGCAGAGCCTGTTCAAACCGCTCCCCAGCTGACCCTGTCCACACGGCTCCCCAGCACCACAGATCAGCACACCGGGCTCCCGTGCCTATCTCAACGGGCTCCCCAGCACAGCACACGGGGTCCCCCAGCACAGCACACGGGGGCCCCCACCACCACAGCCCGCCTGGCTCTCAATTAGAGCCTTTTCACACCGCTCCGCAGAAGAGCCTGTCTACACTGCTACCCAGCACCACAGCCCAGCACACCGTACTCCCCGGCCAAGCTCACCGGGCTCCCCAGCACAGCACACGGGGGCCCCCAGCACCACAGCCTGCCTGGCTCTCCATCAGAGCCATTTCACAGCGCTCCGCAGCAGGGCCTGTCCACACGCCTCCCCAGCAGCACAGCCCAGCACACCGGGCTCCCTAGTCCAGCTAACAGGGCTCCCCAGCACAGCACAAGGGGCCCCCCAGCAGAGCCTGTCTACACGGTTCGCCGGAACCACAGTCCAGTACACCGGGCTCCCCAGCCAAGCTGACCGGGCCCCCCAGCACAGCACAGGGGGGCCCCAAGCACCACAGCCCGCCAGGCTCCCCAGCAGAGCCTGTCTACACGGCTCCCCAGCACCACAGCACAGCACACCGGGCTCCCCAGCCCAGCTCAACGGGCTCCCCAGCACAGCACACGGGACAACCCAGCACCACAGCCCGCCTGGCTCTCCATCAGAGCCTGGTCACAGCGCTCAGCAGCAGAGCCTGACCACACGGCTCCCCAGCAGAGCCTGTCAACACGGCTCCGCAGCACCACAGCCGAGCACACCGGGCTCCGCAGCACAGCACACGGGGCACCCCAACACCACAGCCCGCCTGGCTCTCCAGCAGAGCCTGTTCAAACCTCTCGCCAGCTGAGCCTTTCAACACGGCTCCCCAGCAGCAGAACCCAGCACACCAGTCTCCCCAGCCCACCTCACCGGGCCCCCCAGCAAAGCACACGGGGGGCCCCAGCACCACAGCCCGCCTGGCTCTCCAGCAGAGTCTGTTGAAACCACTCCCCAGCAGAGCCTGTTCACACCACTCCACAGCAGATCCTTTCTACACGGCTCCCCAGCAGCATAGCCCAGCCCACCGGGCTCCCCAGCCCAGCTCAACGCACTCCCCAGCACAGCACACGTGGCCCCCCCAGCACCACAGCCAGCCTGGCTCTCCAGCAGAGCCTTTTCAAACCACTCCCCAGCAGAGCAGGTCCACACGGTTCCCCAGCACAACAGCCCAGCACACCGGGCTCCCCAGCACTGAACACGGGGCCCCCCAGCACCACAGCCCGCCTGGCTCTCGAGCAGAGCCTGTTCAAACCACTCTCTCAGCAGAGCCTGTCCACACGGCTCCCCAACACCACAGCCCAGCACACCGGGCTCCCCAGCCCAGCTCAACTGGCTCCCCAGCACAGCACACGGGGCTTCCCAGCACAACAGTGCGCTTTGCTCTCCATCAGAGCCTGTACAAAACTCTCCTCAGCAGAGCCTGTCCACACGGCACCCCAGCACCACAGCCCAGCACACCGGGCACCCCAGCACAGCACACGGGGTCCGCCAGCACCACAGCCCGCCTGGCTCTCCATCAGAGCCTGTTCACCCAGCTCAACAGCACAGCCTGTCTACACGGCTCCCCATCACCACAGAGAGGCACACAGGGATCCCCAGCCCAGCTCACCGGGCTCCTGAGCACAGCTCACGGGGGCCCCCAGCACCACAGCCCGCCTGGCTCTCAATCAGAGACTGTTCACACCGCTCCCCAGCAGGGCCTGTTCACACCGCTCCCCAGCCGAGCCTGTCTACACGGCTCCCCAGCACCACAGCCCAGCACATCGGGCTCCCCAGCCGATCTCACCGGGCTCCCCAAAAAAGCACACGGGGCCCCCCAGCACCACAGCCCACTTGGCCCTCCAGCAGAGGCTGTTCAAACCACTCCCCAGCAGAGCCTGTCCACACGGCTCCACCGCAGCACAGCCCAGCTCACCGGGCTCCCCAGCCCAGCTCACCGAGATCCCCAGAAAAAGCACACGGGGCCCCCCAGCACCACAGCCCGCCTGGCTCTCCAGCAGAGCCTGTTCAAACACCTCCCAAGCAGATACTGTCCACACGGCTCCCCAGCAGCAGAGCCCAGCTCACCGGGCTCCCCAGCACAGCACACGGGCGCCCCCAACACCACAGCCCGCCTGGCTCTCCTGCAGAGCTTGTTCACACCGCTCCCCTGCAGAGCCTGTCTACACGGCTCCCCAGCAACACAGCCCAGCACACCGGGCTCCCCAGCCGATCTCACTGGGCTCCCCAGCACAGCACACGGGGCCCCCCAGCACCACAGCCCACCTGGCCCTCCAGCAGAGCCTGTTCAAACCATTCCCCAGCAGAGCCTGTCCACACGGCTCCACCAAAGCACAGCCAAGCTCACCGGGCTCCCCAGCCAAGCTCACCGAGATCCCCAGCACCACAGCGCAGAACACCGGGCATCCCAGCCGATCTCACCGGGCTCCCCAGCACAGCACACGGGGCCCCCTAGCACCACAGCCCGCCTGGCTCTCAAGCAGAGCCTTTTAGACCACTCCCCAGCAGAGACTGTCCACACGGCTCCACCGCAGCACAGCCCAGCTCACCGGGCTCCCCAGCCCAGGTACCCGGGTTCCCCAGTACCACAGCCCAGCACACCGGGCTTCCCAGCCGATCTCACCGGGCTCCCCAGCACAG
The DNA here is from genome assembly GCA_024666655.1 of Dascyllus trimaculatus. Classification (NCBI taxonomy): domain Eukaryota; kingdom Metazoa; phylum Chordata; class Actinopteri; family Pomacentridae; genus Dascyllus; species Dascyllus trimaculatus. The sequence goes on from JAMOIN010001906.1 coordinate 34,268, forward strand.
CACACGGGGAACCCAGCAGAGCATGTCCACACGGCTCCCCAGCAGCACAGCCCAGCACACCGGACTTCCCAGCCCAGCTCACCGGGCTCCCCAGCCCAGCTCACCTGGCTCCCCAGCACAGAACACGGGGGCCCCCAGCACAGCTCACCGTGCGATCCTGAACCACAGCCCGCCTGGCCCTCCATTAGAGCCTGTTCAACCCTCTCCGCAGTGGAGCCTGTCAACACGGCTCCCCAGCACCACAGCCCAGCACACCGGGCTCCCCAGCGCAGCACACGGGGCCCCCCAGCACCACAGCCCGCCTGACTCTCCAGCAGAGCCTGTTCAAACCACTCGCCAGCAGAGCCTGTCCACACGGCTTCCCAGCACCACAGCCCAGCACACCGGGCTCCCCAGCCCAAATGAACGGGCTCCCCAGCACAGCACACGGGTCCCCCCAGCACCACAGCTTGCCTGGCTCTCCATCAGAGCCTGTTCACACCGCTCCCCAGCAGAGCCTGTCCACACGGCTCCAGAGCAGCACAGCCCAGAATACCGGGCTCCCCAGCCCAGCTCACCGGGCTCCCCAGCACAGCACACGGGGGCGCCCAGCACCACAGCCCGCCTGGCTCTCCAGCAGAGCCTGTTCAAACCACTCCCCAGCAGAGCCGGTCCACACGGCTCCCCAGCACCACAGCCCAGCACACCGGGCTCCCCAGCGCAGCACACGGGGCCCCCCAGCACCACAGCCCGCCTGACTCTCCAGCAGAGCCTGTTCAAACCACTCGCCAGCAGAGCATGTCCACACGGCTCCCCAGCAGAACAGCTCAGCACACCGGGCTCCCCAGCACAGCACACGGGGCCCCCCAGCACCACAGCCCGCATGGCTCTCCATCAGAGCCTGTTCACACCGCTCCCCAGCAGAGCCTGTCTACACGGTTCCCCAGCACCACAGCCCAGCACACCGGGCTCCCCAACACCACAGCCAAGCACACGGGGCTCCCCAGCCCAGCAAACCGGGCTCCACAGCACAGCACACGGGGCCGCCAAGCACCACAGCCCGCCTGGCTCTCCATCAGAGCCTGTTCACACCGCTCCCCAGCTGAGCCTGTCTACACGGCTCCCCAGCACCACAGCCCAGCACACCGGGATCCCAAGCCCAGCTCACCGGGCTCCCCAGCACAGCACACGGGGGCCCCCAGCACCACAGGCAGCCTTGCTCTCCATCAGAGCCATTTCACACCGCTCTCCAGCTGAGCCTGTCTACACGGCTCCACAGCACCACAGCGCAGCACACCGGGATCCCCAGCCAAGCACAACGGGCTCCCCAGCCCTACTCACCGGGCTCCGTAGCAGAGCACAGGGGGGCCCCCAGCACCACAGCCCGCCTGGCTCTCCATCAGAGCCTGTTCACACCGCTCCCCAGCAGAGCCTGTCTACACGGCTCCGCAGCAGCACAGCCCAGCACACCTGCCTCCCAAGCCCAGCTCACCGGGCTCCCCAGCACAGCACACGGGGCCCCCCAGCACCTCAGCCCACCTGGCTTTCCAGCAGAGCCTCTCCACACCGCTCCCCAGCAGAGCCTGTCCACACGGCTCCCCAGCAGCAGAGAACAGCACACCGGGCTCCCCAGCACAGCACACGGGGGCACCCAGCACCACGGCCCGCCTGGCTCCCCAACAGAGCCTGTTCAAACCACTCCCCAGCAGAGCCTGTCCACACGGCTCCCCAGCAGCACAGCCCAGCACACCTGCCTCCCAAGCCCAGCTCACCGGGCTCCCCAGCACAGCACACGGGGCCTCCCAGCACCTCAGCCCACCTGGCTCTCCAGCAGAGCCTGTTCAAAACACTCCCCAGCAGAGCCTGTCCACACGGCTCCCCAGCAGCACAGCCCAGCACACCGGGCTCCTCGGCACAGCACACGGGGGCCCCCAGCACAGCACACGGGGGCCCCCAGCACCACAGCCCGTGTTGCTCTCCAGCAGACCCTGTTCAAATCACTCCCCAGCACAGCCTGTCCACACGCCTCCCCAGCAGCAAAGCCCAGAACACCGGGCTCCCAAGCCCAGCTCACCGGGCTCACCAGCACAGCACACGGGGGCCCCCAAAACCACAGCCCACCTGGCTCTCCAACAGAGCCTGTTCACACCACTCCACAGCAAAGCCTCTCTACAAGGCTCCCAAACACCACAGCCCAGCACACCGGGCTCCCCAGCCCAGATCACCGGGCTCCCCAGCACAGCACACGGGGGCCCCCAGCACCACAGCCCGAATGGCTCTCCATCAGAACCTGTTCACACGGCTCCCCAGAAGAGCCTGTCCACACAGCTCCCCAGGACCACAGCCCAGCACACCTGGCTCCCCAGCCAAGATCAACGGGCTCCTGAGCACAGCTTTCGGGGGCCCCCAGCACCACAGCCTGCCTGGCTCTCCATCAGGGCCTGTTCACACCAATCCGCATGAGAGCCTGTCTACACGGCTCCCAAGCAGAAAAGCCCCGCACACCGGGCTCCCCAGCCCAGCTCAACGGGCTCCCCAGCACAGCACACGGGGCCCCCCAGCACCACAGCCTGCCTGGCTCTCCAGCAGAGAATGTTCAAACCACTCCCCAGCAGAGCCTGTCCACACGGCTCCCCAGCACCACAGCCCGCCTGGCTCTCCAGCAGAACCTGTTCAAACCAGTCACCAGGAGAGCATGTCCACACGGCTACCCAGCACCACAGCCCAGCATACCGGGCTCCCCACCCCAGCTCAACGGGCTCCCCAGCACAGAACACGGGGCCCCCCACCACCACAGCCCGCCTGGCTCTCCATCAGAGCCTGTCCACACCGCTCCCCAGGAGAGCCTGTCTACACGGCTCCCCAGCACCACAGCCCAGCACACTGGGCTCCCCAGCCCAGCTCACCGGGCTCCCCAGCATAGCACACGGGGCCCCCCAGAACCATAGCCCGCCTGACTCTCCAGCAGAGCCTGTTCAAACCACTCGCCAGCAGAGCCTGTCCACACGGCTTCCCAGCACCACAGCCCAGCACACCGGGCTCCCCAGCCCAAATGAACGGGCTCCCCAGCACAGCACACGGGTCCCCCCAGCACCACAGCTTGCCTGGCTCTCCATCAGAGCCTGTTCACACCGCTCCCCAGCAGAGCCTGTCCACACGGCTCCAGAGCAGCACAGCCCAGAATACCGGGCTCCCCAGCCCAGCTCACCGGGCTCCCCAGCACAGCACACGGGGGCGCCCAGCACCACAGCCCGCCTGGCTCTCCAGCAGAGCCTGTTCAAACCACTCCCCAGCAGAGCCGGTCCACACGGCTCCCCAGCACCACAGCCCAGCACACCGGGCTCCCCAGCGCAGCACACGGGGCCCCCCAGCACCACAGCCCGCCTGACTCTCCAGCAGAGCCTGTTCAAACCACTCGCCAGCAGAGCATGTCCACACGGCTCCCCAGCAGAACAGCTCAGCACACCGGGCTCCCCAGCACAGCACACGGGGCCCCCCAGCACCACAGCCCGCATGGCTCTCCATCAGAGCCTGTTCACACCGCTCCCCAGCAGAGCCTGTCTACACGGTTCCCCAGCACCACAGCCCAGCACACCGGGCTCCCCAACACCACAGCCAAGCACACGGGGCTCCCCAGCCCAGCAAACCGGGCTCCACAGCACAGCACACGGGGCCGCCAAGCACCACAGCCCGCCTGGCTCTCCATCAGAGCCTGTTCACACCGCTCCCCAGCTGAGCCTGTCTACACGGCTCCCCAGCACCACAGCCCAGCACACCGGGATCCCAAGCCCAGCTCACCGGGCTCCCCAGCACAGCACACGGGGGCCCCCAGCACCACAGGCAGCCTTGCTCTCCATCAGAGCCATTTCACACCGCTCTCCAGCTGAGCCTGTCTACACGGCTCCACAGCACCACAGCGCAGCACACCGGGATCCCCAGCCAAGCACAACGGGCTCCCCAGCCCTACTCACCGGGCTCCGTAGCAGAGCACAGGGGGGCCCCCAGCACCACAGCCCGCCTGGCTCTCCATCAGAGCCTGTTCACACCGCTCCCCAGCAGAGCCTGTCTACACGGCTCCCCAGCAGCACAGCCCAGCACACCTGCCTCCCAAGCCCAGCTCACCGGGCTCCCCAGCACAGCACACGGGGCCCCCCAGCACCTCAGCCCACCTGGCTTTCCAGCAGAGCCTCTCCACACCGCTCCCCAGCAGAGCCTGTCCACACGGCTCCCCAGCAGCAGAGAACAGCACACCGGGCTCCCCAGCACAGCACACGGGGGCACCCAGCACCACGGCCCGCCTGGCTCCCCAACAGAGCCTGTTCAAACCACTCCCCAGCAGAGCCTGTCCACACGGCTCCCCAGCAGCACAGCCCAGCACACCTGCCTCCCAAGCCCAGCTCACCGGCCTCCCCAGCACAGCACACGGGGCCTCCCAGCACCTCAGCCCACCTGGCTCTCCAGCCGAGCCTGTTCAAAACACTCCCCAGCAGAGCCTGTCCACACGGCTCCCCAGCAGCACAGCCCAGCACACCGGGCTCCTCGGCACAGCACACGGGGGCCCCCAGCACAGCACACGGGGGCCCCCAGCACCACAGCCCGTGTTGCTCTCCAGCAGACCCTGTTCAAATCACTCCCCAGCACAGCCTGTCCACACGCCTCCCCAGCAGCAAAGCCCAGAACACCGGGCTCCCAAGCCCAGCTCACCGGGCTCACCAGCACAGCACACGGGGGCCCCCAAAACCACAGCCCACCTGGCTCTCCAACAGAGCCTGTTCACACCACTCCACAGCAAAGCCTCTCTACAAGGCTCCCAAACACCACAGCCCAGCACACCGGGCTCCCCAGCCCAGATCACCGGGCTCCCCAGCACAGCACACGGGGGCCCCCAGCACCACAGCCCGAATGGCTCTCCATCAGAACCTGTTCACACGGCTCCCCAGAAGAGCCTGTCCACACAGCTCCCCAGGACCACAGCCCAGCACACCTGGCTCCCCAGCCAAGATCAACGGGCTCCTGAGCACAGCTTTCGGGGGCCCCCAGCACCACAGCCTGCCTGGCTCTCCATCAGGGCCTGTTCACACCAATCCGCATGAGAGCCTGTCTACACGGCTCCCAAGCAGAAAAGCCCCGCACACCGGGCTCCCCAGCCCAGCTCAACGGGCTCCCCAGCACAGCACACGGGGCCCCCCAGCACCACAGCCTGCCTGGCTCTCCAGCAGAGAATGTTCAAACCACTCCCCAGCAGAGCCTGTCCACACGGCTCCCCAGCACCACAGCCCGCCTGGCTCTCCAGCAGAACCTGTTCAAACCAGTCACCAGGAGAGCATGTCCACACGGCTACCCAGCACCACAGCCCAGCATACCGGGCTCCCCACCCCAGCTCAACGGGCTCCCCAGCACAGAACACGGGGCCCCCCACCACCACAGCCCGCCTGGCTCTCCATCAGAGCCTGTCCACACCGCTCCCCAGGAGAGCCTGTCTACACGGCTCCCCAGCACCACAGCCCAGCACACCGGGCTCCCCAGCCCAGCTCACCGGGCTCCCCAGCATAGCACACGGGGCCCCCCAGAACCATAGCCCACCTGGCTCTCCATCAAAGCCTGTTCACACCGCTCCCCAGCAGAGCCTGTCTACACGGCTCCCCAGCACCACAGCCCAGCACACCGGGCTCCTCGGCCCAGCTCACCGGGCTCCCCAGCCCAGCTCACCGGGCTCCCCAGCACAGCACACGGGGCCCCCCAGCACCACAGCCCGCCTGGCTCTCCATCAGAGCCTGGTAAAAGCGCTCCGCAGCAGAGCCTGTCTACACTGCTCCCCAGCACCACAGCCCAGATCACCGGGCTCCCCAGCCCAGCTCACCGGGCTCCCCAGCAAAGCACACGGGGGCCCCCAGCACCACAGCCCGCCTGGCTATCCAGCAGAGCCTTTTCAAACCACTTGCCAGCAGAGCCTGTCCACACGGCTCCCCAGCACCAAAGCCCAACACACCGGGGGACCCCAGCCCAGCTCAACGGGCTCCCCGGCACAGCATACGGGGCCCCCCAGCACCACAGCCCGCCTGGCTCTCCATCAGAGCCTGTTCACTCTGCTCCCCAGCAGAGCCTGTTCAAACCACTCGCCAGCAGAGCCTGTCCACACGGCTCCCCAGCACCACAGCCCAACACACCGGGGGACCCCAGCCCAGCTCAACGGGCTCCCCAGCACAGCATACGGGGCCCCCCAGCACCACAGCCCGCCTGGCTCTCCATCAGAGCCTGTTCACACCGCTCCGCAGCAGAGCTTGTCTACACGGCTGCCCATCACCACAGCCCCGCTCACCGGGCTCCCCAGCCCAGTTCACCGGGCTCCCGAGCACGACACACGAGGCCCCCCTGCACCACAACCCGCCTGGCTCTCCATCAGTGCCTGTTCACACCGCTTCCCAGCAGAGCCTGTTCACACCGCTCCCCAGCAGAGCCTGTCTACACGGCCCCCCAGCAAAACAGCCCAGCACACCGGGCTCCCCAGCCCAGCTCACCGGGCTCCCCAGCACAGCACACGGGCCCACCAAGCACCATAGCCCACCTGGCTCTCGAGCAGAGCCTGTTCAACCCTCTCCCCAGCAGAGCCTGTCCACACGGCTCCCCAGCAGCACAGCCCAGCACACCTGGCTCCCCAGCCAAGATCAACGGGCTCCTGAGCACAGCTTTCGGGGGCCCCCAGCACCACAGACCGCCTGGCTCTCCATCAGAGCCTGTCTACACGGCTCCCCAGCACCACAGCCCTGCACACCGGGCTCCCCAGCCAAGCTCAACGGGCTCCCCAACACAGCACACGCTGGCCCCACATCACCACAGCCCACCTGGCTCTCCAGCAGAGCCTTTTTAAACCGCTCCCCAGGAGAGCCTGTCCACACGGCTCCCCAGCAGCACAGCCCAGCACACCGGGCTCCCAAGCCCAGCTCATGGGGCTCCCCAGCACAGCACACAGGGCCCCCCAGCACAACAGCCCGTCTGGCTCTCCAGCAGAGCCTGTTCAAACCACTCGCCAGCAGAGCCTGTCCACACGGCTCCCCAGCAGAAGAGCCCAGCACACCGGGCTCCCCAGCCAATCTCACCGGACCCCCAGAACAGCACACGGGGGCCCCCAGCATCACAGGCCGCCTGGCTCTCGAGCAGAGCCTTTTCAAACCACGCCCCAGCAGAGCCTGTCCACACGGCTCCCCAACACCACAGCCCAGCACACCGGGCTCCCCAGCCCAGCTCAAGGAGATCCCCAGCACAGCACACGCTTCCCCCCAGCACCACAGCCCGCCTGGCTATCCATCAGATCCTGTTCAACCCTCTCCCCAGCAGAGCCCACCTGGATCTCCATCAGAGCCTGTAAAAAACTCTCCTCAGCACCACAGCCCAGCACACCGGGATCCCCAGCACAGCACACGGGGTCGCACAGCACAGCACACGGGGGCCCTCAGCACAACAGCCCGCCTGGCTATCCAGCAGAGCCTGTTCAAACCACTCCCCGGCAGAGCCTGTACACACGGATCCCCAGCAGCACAGAATTGCACACCGGGCTCCTCAGCCCAGCTCACCGCGCTCCCCAGCACAGCACACGGTGGCCCCAAACACCACAGCCCGACTGGCAATCCAGCAGACCCTTTTAAAATCACTCCCCAGCAGAGCCTGTCCACACGGCTCCCCAGCACCACAGCCCAACACACCGGGCTCCGAAGCCCAGCTCAACAGGCTCCCCAGCACAGCACACGGGGCCCCCCAGCACCACAGCCCGACTGGCTCTCCATCAGAGCCATTTCATTCCGCTCCCCGGCACCACAGCCCAGCACACCGGGCTCCACAGCCCAGTTCAACGGGCTCCCCAGCACAGCACACGGGGCCCCCCAGCACAGCACACGCGGCTTCCCAGCACCACAGCCCGCCTGGCTGTCCATCAGAGCCTCTTCACACCGCTCCCCATCAGAGCCTGTCTACAGGGCTCCCCAGCAGCACAGCCCAGCTCACTGGGCACCCCAGCACAGCACAGGGGGGCCCCCAGCACTACAGGCCGCCTGGCTTTCCATCAGAGCCTTTTCACACCGCTCCCCAGCAGAGCCTGTCCACACGGCTCCCCAGCAGCACAGCCCAGCACATCGGGCTCCCCAGCCCAGCTCACCGGGCTCCCCAGCACAGAACACGGGGCCCCTCAGCACCACAGCCCACCTGGCTCTCCAGCAGAGCCTGTTCAAACCACTCCCCAGCAGAGCCTGTACACACGGATCCCCAGCAGCACAGAATTGCACACCGGGCTCCTCAGCCCAGCTCACCGCGCTCCCCAGCACAGCACACGGGGGCCCCCAGCACCACAGCCCGCCTGGCAATCCAGCAGACCCTTTTAAAACCACTCCCCAGCAGAGCCTGTCCACACGGCTCCCCAGCACCACAGCCCAACACACCGGGCTCCGAAGCCCAGCTCAACAGGCTCCCCAGCACAGCACACGGGGCCCCCCAGCACCACAGCCCGCCTGGCTCTCCATCAGAGCCATTTCATTCCGCTCCCCAGCACCACAGCCCAGCACACCGGGCTCCACAGCCCAGTTCAACGGGCTCCCCAGCAGAGCACACGGGGCCCCCCAGCACCACAGCCCGCCTGACTCTCCAGCAGAGCCTGTTCAAACCACTCGCCAGCAGAGCCTGTCTACACGGCTCCCCAGCACCACAGCCCAGCAAAACGGGATCCCCAGCACAGCACACGGGGGCCCCCAGCACCACAGCCCGCCTGGCTCTCCATCAGAGCCTCTTCACACCGCTGCCCAGTAGAGCCTGTCTACACGGCTCCCCAGCAGCACAGCCCAGCACACCGGGCTCCCCAGCCCAGCACACGGGGCCCCCCAGCACCACAGCCCGCCTGGCGCTCCATCAGAGCCTGTTCACACCGCTCCCCAGTGGAGCCTTTCCAAGCTGCTCCCAAGCACCACAGCCCTGCACACCAGGCTCCCCAGCCCTGCTCACCTGGCTCCCCAGCACGGCACACGGGGTCCCCCAGCACAGCTCAACGGGCTCCCCTGAACCACAGCCCGCCTGGCTCTCCATCAGAGCCTTTTCAACCCTCTCCCCAGCAGAGCCTGTCCACACGGCTCCCCAGCACCACAGCCAAGCACACCGGGCTCCCCAGCACAGCACACGGGGCCCCACAGCACCACAGCCCGCCTGACTCTCAAGCAGAGTCTGTTCAAACAACTCGCCAGCAGAGGCTGTCTACACGGCTACCCAGCACCACAGCCCAGCTCACCGGGCTCCTCTGCCCAGCTCACAGGGCTCCCCAGCACAGCACACGGGGCCCCCAGCACCACAGCCCGCCTGGCTCTCCATCAGAGCCTCTTCACACCGCTGCACAGTAGAGCCTGTATACACGGCTCCCCAGCACCACAGCCCAGCACACCGGGCTACCCAGCACAGCACACGGGGGCCCCCAGCACCACAGCCCGCCTGGCTCTCAATCAGAGCCTGTTCAAACCACTCCCCAGCAGAGCCTGTCCACATGGCTCCCCAGCAGCACAGCCCAGCACACCGGGCTCCCCAGCACACGGGGCCCCCCAGCACCACAGCCCGCCTTGCGCTCCATCAGAGCCTGTTCAACCCTCTCCCCAGCAGAGCCTGTCCACACGGCTCCCCAGCACCACAGCCCAGCACACCGGGCTCCCCAGCACACCACACGGGGCCCCCTAGCAAAGCACACAGGGGCCCAAAGCACCACAGCCCGCCTGGCTCTCCATCAGAACCTGTTCACACCGCTCCCCAGCAGGGCCTGTCTACACGGCTCCCCAGCAGCACAGCCCAGCACACCGCACCACAGCCCGCCTGACTCTCCAGCAGAGCCTGTTCACACCGCTCCCCAGCAGAGCCTATTCACACGGCTCCCCAGCAAGACAGCCCAGCACACCGGGCTCCCCAGCCCATCTCACCGGGCTCCCCAGCACAGCACACAGGGGCCCCCAGCACCACAGCCCGCCTGGCACTCCAGCAGAGCCTGTTCACACCACTCCCCAGCAGCACAGCCCAGCACACCGCAGCACAGCCCGCCTGGCTATCCAGCAGAACCCGTTCAAAACACTCCCAAGCAGAGCCTGTCCACACGGCTCCCCAGCAGAACAGCCCAGCACACCGGGCTCCCCAGCACAGCACACGAGGCCCCCAGCACCACAGCCCGCCTGGCTCTCCATCAGAGCCTCTTCACACCTCTCCCCAGCAGGGCCTGCCTACACGGCTGCCCAGCACCACAGCCCAGCTCACCGTGCTCCCCAGCACAGCACACGGGGGCCCCAGGCCCCACAGCCAGCCTGGCTCTCCATCAGAGCCTGTTCACACCGCTCGCCAGCAGAGCCTTTCGACACGGCTCCCCAGCAGCACAGCCCAGCACACCGGGCTCCCCAGCCCAGCTCACCGGGCTCCCCAGCACAGGACACGGGGGCCCCCAGCACCACAGCCCGCCTGGCTCTGAAGCAGAGCCTGTTCACACCGCTCCCCAGCAGAGCCTTTCCACACGGCTCCCCAGCACCAAAGCCCAGCACACCGGGCTCCCCAGCCCAGCTCACCGGGCTCCCCAGCACGGGACACAGGGGCCCCCACCACCACAGCGCGCCTTGCTCTCCAACAGAGCCTGTTCAAACCGCTCCCCAGCAGAGCCTGTCCACACGGCTCCCAGCAGCACATCCCAGCACTCCGGGCTCCCCAGCCCAGCTCTCCGGGCTCCCCAGCACAGCACACAGGGGCCCCCAGCACCACAGCCCGCCTGGCTCTCCATCAGAGCCTGTTCACACCGCTCCCCAGCAGGGCCTGTCTACACGGCTCCCCAGCAGCACAGCCCAGCACACCGCATCACAGCCCGCCTGACTCTCCAGCAGAGTCGCTTCACACAGCTCCCCAGCATGGCCTGTCTACACGGCTCCCCAGCAGCACAGCCCAGCACACCGCACCACAGCCCGCCTGACTCTCCAGCAGAGTCTCTTCACACAGCTCCCCAGCAGAGCCTGTCCACGCTGCTCCCCAGCAGCACAGCCCAGCACACCGGGTTCCCCAGCACAGCACACGGGAGCCCCCAGCACCACAGCGCGCCTGGCTCTCCAGCAGAGCCTGTTAAAACCACTCCCCAGGAGAGCTGTCCACGCTGCTCCCCAGCACCACAGCCCAGCACACCGGGTCCCCCTGCACAGAACACGGGGGCCCCCAGCACCACGGCCCACCTGGCTCTCCAGCAGAGCCTTTTCAAACCACTCCCCTGCAGAGCTTTCCACACGGCTCCCCAGCACCACAGCCCAGAACACTGGGCTCCCAAGCCCAGCTCACCGGGCTCCCCAGCACAGCACACGGGGGCCCCCAGCAACACAGCCCGCCTGGCTATCCAGCAGAGCCCGTTCAAAACACTCCCAAGCAGAGCCTGTCCACACGGCTCCCCAGCAGAACAGCCCAGCACACCGGGCTCCCCAGCACAGCACACGAGGCCCCCAGCACCACAGCCCGCCTGGCTCTCCATCAGAGCCTCTTCACACCTCTCCCCAGCAGGGCCTGCCTACACGGCTGCCCAGCACCACAGCCCAGCTCACCGTGCTCCCCAGCACAGCACACGGGGGCCCCAGGCCCCACAGCGCGCCTGGCTCTCCAGCAGAGCCTGTTAAAACCACTCCCCAGGAGAGCTGTCCACACGGCTCCCCAGCACCACAGCCCAGCACACTGGGCTCCCAAGCCCACCTCACCGGTCTCCCCAGCACAGCACACGGGGGACCCCAGCACCACAGCCCACGCTGCTCTCCAGCAGAGCAAGTTCAAACCACTCCCCAGCACAGCCTGTCCACACGGCTCCCCAGCAGAGCCTGTCCACACGGCTCCCCAGCACCACAGCCCAGCACACCGGGCTCCCCAGCACAGCACACAGGGCCCCCCAGCACCACAGCCCGCCTTGCTCTCCATCAGGGCCTGTTCAACCCTCTTCCCAGCAGAGCCTGTTCACTCCGCTCCCTAGCAGAGCCTGTTCAAACCACTCGTCAGCAGAGCCTGTAGACACGGCTCCCCAGCACCACAGCCTGCCTGACTCTCCATCAGAGCCTGTTCACACCGCTCCCCAGCTGAACCTGTCCACACGGTTCCCCAGCAGCAGAACCCAGCACACCGGGCTTCCCAGCCAACCTCACCGGGCCCCACAGCACAGCACACGGGGGCCCCCAGCATCACAGCCCGCCTGGCTCTCCATCAGAGCCTGTTTACACCGCTCCGCAGCAGAGGCTGTCTACACGGCTCCCAAGCACAACAGCCCAGCACACGTGGCTCCCAAGCCCAGGACACCGGGCCCCAAAGCACAGCACACGGGGCCCCCCTGCACCACACCCCGAATGGCTCGCCAGCAGACCCTGTCTACACGGCTCCCCAGCACCACAGCCCGCCTGGCTTTCCAGCAGAGCCTGTTCAAACCAGTCCCCAGGAGAGCCTGTCCACACGGCTACCCAGCAAAAAGGCCCAGCACACCGGGCTCCCCACCCCAGCTCAACGGGCTCCCCAGCACAGAACATGGGGCCCCCCACCACCACAGCCCGCCTGGCTCTCCATCAGAGCCTTTCCACACCGCTCCCCAGCAGAGCCTATCTACACAGCTCCCCAACACCACAGCCCAGCACACTGGGCTCCCCAGCCCAGCTCACCAGGTTCCCCAGCACCACAGCCCGCCTGGCTCTCCATCAGAGCCTCTTCAAACCACTCCCCAGCAGAGCCAGTCCACACGGCTCCCCAGCACCACAGCCCAGCACTCCGGGCTCCCCACCCCAACTCAACGGGCTCCCCAGCACAGCACACGGGGCATCACAGCAACACAGCCCGCCTGGCTCTCCATCAGAGCCTGTTCACTCCGCTCCCCAGCAGAGCCTGTTCAAACCACTCCCCAGCAGAGCCTGTCCACACGGCTCCCCAGCACCACAGCCGAGCACACCGGGCTCCCCAGCCCAGCACACCGGGCTCCCCAGCCCAGCTCAACGGGCTCCCCAGCACAGCACACGGGGCCCCCCAGCACAGCACACGGGGCTTCCCAGGACAACAGCCCGCCTGGCTCTCCATTAGAGCTTGTTCACTTCGCTCCACAGACGAGCCTGTTCATACCGCTCCCAAGCAGAGCCTGTCCACACAGCTCCCCAGCACCACAGCCCAGCACACCGGGCTCCCCAGCACAGCACACGGGGCCCCCCAGCACCACAGCCCGCCTGGCTCTCCAGCAGAGCCTTTTCAAACCACTCCCCAGCAGAGCCTGTCCACACGGCTCCCCAGCACCACAGCCCAGCACACCGGGCTGCCCAGCACAGCACACGGGGCACCCCAGCACCACAGCCCGCCTGGCTCTCCATCAGAGCCTGTTCACACCGCTCCGCAGCAGAGCCTGTCTACACGGCTCCCCATCACCACAGCCCAGCACATGGGGCACCCCAGCCCAGCACACCGGGCTCCCCATCACAGCACACGGGGCCCCCCAGCACCACAGCCCGCCTGGCTCACCATCAGAGCCTGGTCACAGCGCTCCCCAGCAGTCCCTGTCCACACGGCTCCCCAGCAGCACCGCCTAGCACAGCGGGCTCCCCGGCCAAGCTCACCGGGCTCACCAGCACAGCACACGGGGGCCACCAGTACCACAGCCCACCTGGCAATCCAGCAGACCCTGTTCACACCGCTCCCCAGCAGAGCCTGTCCACACGGCTCCCCAGCAGCACAGCCCAGCACACCAGGCTCCGAAGCCCAGCTCAACGGGCTCGCCAGCACAGCACACGGGGCCCCCCAGAACCAAGGCCCGCCTGGCTCTCGATCAGAGCCATTTCACACGGGGGGCCCCCAGCACCACAGCCCAGCTCAACGGGCTCTCCAGCACTGCACACGGGGCCACCCAGCACCACAGCCCAGCACACTGGCCTCCCAAGCCCAGCTCACCGGGCTCCCCAGCACAGCACACGGGGCCCCGTAGCACCTCAGCCCACCTGGCTTTCCAGCAGAGCCTCTTCACACCGCTCCCCAGCAGAGCCTGTCCACACGGCTCCCCAGCAGCACAGCCCAGCACACCAGGCTCCGAAGCCCAGCTCAACGGGCTCGCCAGCACAGCACACGGGGCCCCCCAGAACCAAGGCCCGCCTGGCTCTCGATCAGAGCCATTTCACGCCCCTCCCCAGCACCACAGCCCAGCTCAACGGGCTCTCCAGCACTGCACACGGGGCCACCCAGCACCACAGCCCGCCTGGCTCTCGAGCAAAACCTGTTCAAACCACTCCCCAGCAGAGCCTGTCCAAACGGCTCCCCAGCACCAAAGCCCAGCACACCGGGCTCCACAGCCCAGCACACCGAGCTCCCCAGTCAAGCTCACAGGGCTGCCCAGCACAGCACACGGGGCCCCCCAGAACCACAGCCTTCCTGGCTCTCCATCAGAGCCTATACAACCCTCTCCCCAGCAGAGCCTGTCTACACTGCTCCCCAGCACCACAGCCCAGCACACCGGGCTCCCCAGCCAAGCTCAACGGGCTCCCCAGCACAGCACACGCGGGCCCCCAGCACCAAAGCCCGCCTGGCTCTCCATCAGAGCCTGTTCACAGCGCTCCGCAGTAGAGCCTGTCTACACTGCTCCCCAGCACCACAGCCCAGCACACCGGGCTCCTCGGCCCAGCTCACCGGGGTCCCCAGCACAGCACACGTGGGCCCCCAGCACCACAGCAGGCCTGGCTCTCCATCAGTGCCTGTTCACACCGCTCCCCAGCAGAGCCTGTTCACACCGCTCCCCATCACCAGAGCCCAGCTCACCGGGCTCCCCAGCACCACAGCCCAGCACACCGGGCTCCCAAGCCCAGCTCACCGGGCTCCCCAGCAAAGCACACGGGGCCCCCCAGCACCACAGCCCGAATGGCTCCCCAGCAGAGCCTGTCTACACGGCTCCCCAACACCACAGCCCAGCACACCGGGCTCCCCAGCCCAGCTCAACGGGCTCCCCAGCACAGCACACGGGGGCCCCCAGCACCACATCCCGCCTGGCTCTCCATCAGAGCCTGTTCACACGGCTCCCCAGCAGAGCCTGTCCACACGGCTCCCCAGCACCACAGCCCAGCACACCGGGCTCCCCAGCCCAGCACACCGAGCTCCCCAGCAAAGCTCACAGGGCTGCCCAGCACAGCACACGGTGCCCCCCAGCACCACAGCCTTCCTAGCTCTCCATCAGAGCCTGTACAACCCTCTCCCCAAAAGAGCCTGTCTACACTGCTCCCCAGCACCACAGCCCAGCACACCGGGCTCCCCAGCCCAGCTCAACAGGCTCCCCAGCACAGCAAACGCGGGCCCCCCAGCACCACGACCCGCCTTGCTCTCCATCAGAGCCTGTTCACAGCGCTCCGCAGCAGAGCCTGTCTACACGGCTCCCCAGCACCACAGCCCAGCACACCGGGCTGCCCAGCCCAGCTCACCGGGTTCCCCAGCACGGCACACGGGGCCCCCCAGCAACACAGCCCGCCTGGCTCTCCAGCAGAGCCTGTTCAAACATCTCGCCAGCTGAGCCTGTCAACACGGCTCCCCAGCAGCAGAGCCCAGCACACTGGTCTCCCCAGCCCACCTCACCAGGCCCCCCAGCACAGCACACGGGGGCCCCCACCATCACAGCCCGCCTGGCTCTCCATCAGAGCCTGTTCACAACGCTCCCAATCAGAGCCTGTACACACGGCTCCCCAGCAGCACAGCCTTGCACACCGGGCTCCTCAGCCCACCTCACCGCGCTCCCGAGCACAGCACACAGGGGCCCAAGCACCACAGCCCGCCTGGCAATCCAGCAGACCCTTTTCAAACCACTCCCCAGCAGAGCCTGTCCACACGGCTCCCCAGCACCACAGCCCAACACATTGGGCTCCGAAGCCGAGCTCAACGGGCTCCCCAGCACAGCACACGGGGCCCCCCAGCACCACAGCCCGCCTGGCTCTCCATCAGAGCCTGTTCACACCGCTCCCCAGCAGAGCCTGTCTCCACGGCTCCCCAGCAGCACAACCCAGCGCACCGGGCTCTCCAGCACTGCACACGGGGCCCCCCAGCACCACAGCCCGCCTGGCTCTCCATCAGAGACTGTTCACACCGCTCCCCAGCAGGGCCTGTTCACACCGCTCCCCAGCAGAGCCTGTTGAAACCACTACCCAGCAGAGCCAGTCCACACGGCACCCCAGCAACTCAGCCCAGCATTTCGGGCTCCCCAGCCCAGCTCACCGGGCTACCGAGCACAGCACACGGGGGCCCCCAGCACCACAACCCGCCCGGCTCTCCATCAGAGCCTGTTAACACCGCTTCCCAGAAGACCCTGTCCACACGGCACCCCAGCAGCTCAGCCCAGCACACCGGGCCCAGCTGCCCAGCTAACCGGGCTACCGAGCACAGAACACTGGGGCCCCCCAGCACCACAGCCCGCCTGGCTCTCCATCAGAGCCTGTTCACACCGCTTCCCAGCAGACCCTCTACACACGGCTCCGCATCACCACAGCCCAGCACACCGGGCACCCAAGCACCACAGCCTGCCTGATTCTCCATCAGAGCCTGTTCAAACCACCCCCCAGAGGAGCCTGTCCACACGGCTCCCCAGCACCTCAGCACAGCACACCGGGCTCCCAAGCACAGCACACGGGGCCCCCCAGCACCACAGTCCGCCTGGCTCTCCATCAGAGCCTTTTCACACCGCTCCGCAGCAGAGCCTGTCTACACGGCTCCCCATCACCAAAGCCCAGCACACCGAGCTCCCCAGCACCACAGCCCAGCACACGGGGCTCCCCAGGCCAGCACACCGGGCTCCCCAGCACAGCAGACAGGCCCCCCCAGCACCACAGCCCGAATGGCTCCCCAGCAGAGCCTGTCCACACGGCTCCCCAGCAGAACAGCCCAGAACACCGGGCTCCCCAGCCCAGCTCAACGGGCTCCCCAGCACAGCTCACGGGGGCCCCCAGCACCACAGCCCTCCTGGCTCTCCATCAGAGCCTGTTCACACCGCTCCCCAGCAGAGCCTGTCCACACGGCTCCACAGCACCACAGCCCAGCACACCGGGCACCCAAGCACCACAGCCCGCCTGGCTCTCCAGCAGAGCCTGTTCAAACCACTCCCCAGCAGAGCCTGTCCACACGGCTCCCCAGCACCACAGCCCAGCACACCGGGCTCCTCAACAAAGCTCACCGGGCTCCCCAGCAAAGCACACGGGAGCCCCCAGTACCACAGCCCGCCTGGCAATCCAGCAGACCCTGTTCAAACCACTCCCCAGCAGAGCCTGTACACACGGCTCCCCAGCACCACAGCCCAGCTCACCGGGCTCTCCAGCACTGCACACGGGGCCCCCCAGTACCACAGCCCGCCTAGCTCTCGAGCAGAGCCTCTTCACACCGCTCCCCAGCAGAGCATGTCTACACGGCTCCCCAGCAGCACAGCCCAGCACACCAGGTTCCCCAGCCCTGCTCACCGGGCTCCCGATCACGGCACACGGGGCCCCCCAGCACCACAGTCCGCCTGGCTCTCCATCAGAGCCTGTTCACACCACTCCCCAGCAGAGCCTGTCCACACGGCTCCCCAGAACCACAGCCCAGCACACCGGGCACCCAAGCACAGCACACGGGGCCCCCCAGCACCACATCCCTCCTGGCTCTCCAGAAGAGCCTGTTCAAACCACTCGCCAGCAGAGCCTGTCCACACGGATCCCCAGCAGCACAGCCCATAACACCGGGCTCCCCGGCCCAGCCCACCGGGCTCCCCAGCACAGCACACGGGGCCCCCCAGCACCACAGACCGCCTGGCTCTCCAGCAGAGCTTGTTCAAACCACTCCCCAGCAGAGCCTGTCCACCCGGCTCCCCAGCACCACAGCACAGCACACCGGGCTCCTCAGCCCAGCTCACCGGGCTCCCCAGCACAGCACACGGGAGCCCCCAGTACCACAGCCCGCCTAGATATCCAGCAGACCCTGTTCAAACCACTCCCCAGCAGAGCCTGTCCACACGGCTCCCCATCACCACAGCCCAGCTCACCGGGCTCTCCAGCACTGCACACGGGGCCCCCCAGCACCACAGCCCGCCTGGCTCTCGAGCAGAGCCTCTTCACACCGCTCCCCAGCAGAGCCTGTCTACACGGCTCCCCAGCAGACCAGCCCAGCACACCAGGCTCCCCAGCCCTGCTCACCGGGCTCCCGATCACGGCACACGGGGGCTCCCAGCACCACAGTCCGCCTGGCTCTCCAGCAGATCCTTTTGAAATCACTACCCAGCTGAGCCTGTCCACACGGCTCCCAAGCAGAACAGCCCAGCACACCGGGCTCCCCAGCCCAGCTCACCGGGCTCCCCAGCACAGCACAAGGGGCCCCCCAGCACCACAGCCCTCCTGGCTCTCCATCAGAGCCTTTTCAACCCTCTCCCCAGCAGAGCCTGTCCACACGGCTCCCCAGCACCACAGCCCAGCACACCGGGCTCCCCAGTACAGCACACGGGGGCCCCCAGCACAGCACACGGGGCCCCCAGCACCACAGCCCGCCTGGCTCTCCAGCAGAGCCTGTTCAAACCGCTCCCCAGCAGAGCCTGTCAACACGGCTCCCCAGCAGCACGTCCCAGCACACCGGGCTTCCCATTCCAGCTCACCGGGCTCCCCAGCACAGCACACGGAGGCCCCCAGCACCAAAGCCCGCCTGGCTCTCCATCAGAGCCTGTTCACACCGCTCCCCAGAACAGCCTCTCTACACGGCTCCCCAGCACCACAGCCCAGCACACCGGGCTGCCCAGCCCAGCTCACCGGGCTCCCCAGCACAGCACACGGGGGACCCCAGCACCACAGCCCGCGTTGCTCTCCAGCAGAGCCAGTTCACACCGCTCCCCAGCAGAGCCTATCTACACGGGTGGCCAGCACCACAGTCCAGTACACCGGGTTCCCCAGCACAGCTGACCGGGCCCCCCAGCACAGCACACGGGGGCCTCCAGCACCACAACCTGCCTGGCTCTCCATCAGAGCCTTTCAGAACTCTTCCCAGCAGACCCCTTCCACACGGCACCCCAGCAGCTCAGCCCAGCACACCGGGCTCTGCAGCCCAGCTCACCGGGCTACCGAGCACAGCACACGGGGGCCCCCAGCACCACAGCCCGCCCGGGTCTCCATCAGAGCCTGTTCACACCGCATCCCAGGAGACCCTGTCCACACGGCACCCCAGCAGCTCAGCCCAGCACACCGGGCCCCGCAGCCCAGCTCACCGGGCTACCGAGCACAGCACACGTGGGCCCCCCAGCACCACAGCCCGCCTGGCTCTCCATCAGAGCCTTTTCACAGGGCTTCCCAGCAGACCCTGTCCACACGGCAGCCCAGCAGCTCAGCCCAGCACACCGGGCTCCCCTGCCCAACTCACCGGGCCCCCCAGCACAGCACAAGGGGCCCCCCAGCACCACAGCCCGCCTGGCTCTCCATCAGAGCCATTTCAAACCATTCCCCAGCAGAGAATGTCCACACGGCTCCCCAGCAGCATAGCCCAGCTCACCGGTCTCCCCAGCACAGCACAAGGGAGCCCCCAGCACCACAGCCGGCCTGGCTCTCCATCAGAGCCTTTTCACACCGCTTCCCAGCAGACCCTGTCCACACGGCACCCCAGCAGCTAAGCCCAGCACACCGGGATCCCCAGCCCAACTCACCGGGCCCCCCGGGACATCACACGGGGGCCCCCAGCACCACAGCCCGCCTGGCTCTCCAGAAGAGCCTGTCCACACGGCTCCCCAGCAGCACAGCTCAGCTCACCGGGCTCCCCAGCACAGCACACGGGAGCCCCCAGCACCACAGCCCGCCTGGCTATCCAGCAGAGCCTGTTCAAACCACTCCCCAGCAGAGCCTGTCCACAGGGCTCCCCAGCACCACAGCCCAGCACACCGGGCTCCCCAGCCATGCTCAACGAGCTCCCCAGCACAGAACACGGGGCCCCCCAGCACCACAGCACGCCTGGCTCTCCATCAGAGCCTGTCCACACCGCTCCTCAGCAGAGCCTGTCCACACGGCTCCCCAGCACCACTGCCCAGCACACCGGGCTCCCCAGTCAAGCTCACCGGGCTCCCCGGGAAATCACACGGGGGCCCCCAGCAACACAGCCCGCCTGGCTCTCCTGCAGAGCCTTTCTACACGGCTCCCAATCAGAACCTGTCTACACGGTTCCCCAGCACCAAAGCCCACCACACCGGGCACCCCAGCACCACAGCACAGCACACGGGGATCCCCAGCCTAGCACACCGGGCTCCCCAGCACAGCACATGGGGCCCCCCAGCACCACAGCCCGCCTGGCTCTCCATCAGAGCCTGTTCAAACCACTCCCCAGCAGAACCTGTACACACGGCAATCCACCAACACAGCCCAGCACACCGGGCTCCCCAGCCCAGCTCACCGGGCTCCCCAGCACAGCACCTGGGGGCCCCATCAACACAGCGCGCCTTGCTCTCCAGTAGAGCCTGTTCAAACCACTCCCCAGCAGAGCCTGTACACACGGCAATCCACCAACACAGCCAAGCACACCGGGCTCCCCAGCACCACAGCCCAACACACCGGGCTCCCCAGCACATCTCAACGGGCTCCCCAGCACAGCACACGCGGGCCCCCAGCACCACAGCCCGCCTGGCTCTCCATCAGAGCCTGTCTACATGGCTCCCCAGCACCACAGCCCAACACACCGGGCTCCCCAGCCCAGCTCAACGGGCTCCCCAGCACAGCACACGCGGGCCCCCAGCACCACAGCCCGCCTGGCTCTCCATCAGAGCCTGTTCACAGCGCTCCGCAGCAGAGCCTGTCTACACGGCTCCCCAGCACCACAGCCCAGCACACCGGGCTCCCCAGCCCAGCTCACCGGGCTCCCCAGCACAGCACACGGGGGCCCCCAGCACCACAGCCCGAATGGCTCCCCAGCAGAGCCTGTCTACACGGCTCCCCAGCAGCACAGCCCAGCACACCGCAGCACAGCCCGCCTGGCTCTCCATCAGACACTGTTCAAACCACTCCCAAGCAGAGCCGGTCCACACGGCTCCCCAGCAGCACAGCCCAGCTCACCGGGCTCCACAGAAAAGCTCACCGGGCTCCCCAGCCCAGCTCTCCGGGCTCCCCAGCCCAGCTCATGGGGCTCCCCAGCACAGCACACGGGGGCCCCCAGCACTACAACCGGCCTGGCTCTCCAGCAGATCCTGTTCAAATCACTCCCCAGCAGAGCATGTCCACACGGCTCCCCAGCAGCACAGCCCAGCACACCGGACTCCGCTGCACAGCTCACCGGGCTCCCCAGCCAAGCTCTCCGGGCTCCCCAGCACAGCACACGGGGGCCCCCAACACAACAGCCCTCCTTGCTCTACATCAGAGCCTGTTCAAACCGCTCCCCAGCAGAGACTGTCCACACGGCTCCCCAGCAGCACAGCCCAGCAGACCGGGCTCCCCAGCCCAGCTCACCGGGCTCCCCAGCACAGCACACGAGGGCCCCAGCACCACAGCCTGCCTGGCTCTTCAGCAGAGCCTCTTCACACCGCTCCCCAGCAGAGCCTTTCCACACGGCTCCCCAGCAGCACAGCCCAGCACACCGGGCTCCATAGCCGATATCACCGGGCTCCGCAGCACAGCACACGGGGCCCCAAAGCACCACAGCCCAGCACACCGGGCTCCCCAGCACAGCACACCGGGGCCCCCAGCAACACTGCGCGCCCTACTCTCCAGCAGAGCTTGATCAAAACACTCCCCAGCAGAGCCTGTCCACACGGCTCCCCAGCACCACAGCCCAGCACACAGGGCTACCCAGCACAGAACACGGGGGCCCACCAGCACAGCACACGGGGGCCCCCAACACCACAGCCCGCCTGGCTCTCCAGCAGAGCCTGTTCAAACCAATCCCCAGCACAGCCTGTCCACACGCCTCCCCAGCAGCACAGCCCAGCACACCGGGCTCACCACCCCAGCTCACCGGGCTCCCCAGCAAAGCACACGGGGGCCCCCAAAGCCACAGCCCACCTGGCTTTCCATCAGAGCCTTTTCACACGGCTCCCCAGCAGAGCATGTCTACACGGCTCCCCAGCAACACAGCCCAGCACACCGGGCTCCCCAGCCCAGCTCACCGGGCTCCCCAGCACAGCACACCGGGCCCCCCAACACCACAGCCCGCCTTCCTTTCCATCAGAGCCTGTTCACACCGCTCCCCAGCAGAGCATGTCTTAACGGTTCGCAAGCACCACAGCGCAGCACACCGGGCTCCCCAGCCCAGCTCACCGGGCTCCCCAGCACAGCACACGAGGGCCCCAGCACCACAGCCTGCCTGGCACTTCAGCAGAGCCTCTTCACACCGCTCCCCAGCAGAGCCTGTCCACACGGCTCCCCAGCAGCACAGCCCAGCTCACCGGGCTCCCCAGCACAGCACACGAGGGCCCCAGCACCACAGCCCGCCTGGCTGTCCAGCAGAGCCTGTCCACACCGCTCCCCAGAAGAGCCTGTCCACATGGCTCCCCAGCAGAAAAGCCCAGCACACCGGGCTCACCAGCCAAGCTCAACGGGCTCCCCAGCACAGCACACGGGGCCCCCCAGCACCACAGCAAGCCTGGCTCTCCATCAGAGCCTGTTCACAACACGCCGAAGCAGAGCCTCTCCACACGGCTCCCCAGCAGTACAGCCCAGCACACCGGGCTCCCCAGCAAAGCACACGGGGCCCCCCAGCACCACAGCCCGCCTGGCTCTCCATCAGAGCCTTTTCACACCGCTCCCCAGAAGAGCCTGTCCACACGGCTCCCCAGCACCACAGCCCAGCACACCGGGCTCCCCGGCCCAGCTCACCGGGCTCCCCAGCACAGCACACAGGGGCCCCCAGCACCACAGCCCGCCTGGCTCTCCATCAGAGCCTGTTCACACCGCTCCCCAGCAGAACCTATCTACACGGTTGGCCAGCACCACAACCCAGCACACCGGGCTCCCCAGCCCAGCTCAACGGGCTCCCGAACACAGCACAAGGGGGCCGCCAGCACTACAGCCCGCCTTGCTCTCAATCAGAGCCTGTTCAAACCACTCCCCAGCAGAGCCTGTCCACACGGCTCCCCAGCACCACAGCCCAGCACACCAGGCTCCGCAGCCAAGCTCACCGGGCTCTCCAGCACAGCACACGGGGAACCCCAGCACCACAGCCCGCCTGGCTGTCCAGCAGTGCCTGTTCACACGGCTCCCCAGCAGAGCCTGTCCACACGGCTCCCCAGCACCACAGCCCAGCACACCGGGCTCCTCAGCCCAGCTCACCGGGCTCCCCAGCACCACACCCCGCCTGGCTCTCCATCAGAGCCTGTCCACACCACTCCCCAGCAGAGCCTGTCCACACGGCTCCCCAGCACCACAGCCCAGCACACCGGACTCCCCGGCCAAGCTCAACGGGCTCCCCAGCACAGCACACGGGGCCCCCAAGCACCACAGCCCGCCTGGCTCTCCAACAGAACCTGTTCACACCGCTCCCCAGCAGAGCCAGTATGCACGGCTCCCCAGCAGCACTGCCCAGCTCACCGGGCTCCATAGCACAGCAGACGGGGGCCCCCAGCACCACAGCCCGCCAGGCTCTCAAGCAGAGCCTGTCCACACGGCTCCCCAGCACAACAGCCAAGCACACCAGGCTCCCGAGCCCACCTCACCGGGCTCCCCAGCACAGCACACAGGGCCCCCCAGCAAAACAGCCCGCCTGGCTCTCCAGCAGAGCTTGTTCAAACCACTCCTCAGCAGAGCCTGTCCACACGGCTCCCCAGAAGCACTGCCCAGTTCACAGGCCTCCCCATCACAGACCACGGGGCCCCCCAGCACCACAGCCCGCCTGGCTCTCCAGCAGAGCCTAATCACACCGCTCCCCAGCAGAGCCTGTCAACACGGCTCCACAGCAGCACAGCCCAGCACACCGGGCACCCCAGCCCACCTCACCGGGCTTCCCAGCACAGCACACGGGGCCCCCCAGCACCACAGCCCGCCTGGCTCTCCAGCAGAGCCTCTTCAAACCGCTCCCCAGCTTACCCTGTCCACACGGCTCACCAGCACCACAGATCAGCACACCGGGCTCCCCAGCCCAGCTCACCGGGCTCCCCAGCACAGCACACGGGGCCCCCCAGCAAAGCCTGTCTACACGGTTGGCCTGCACCATAGCCCAGCACACCTGGCTCCCAAGCCCAGCTCACCGGGCGCCCCAGCACAGCACACGGGGGCCCCCAGCACCACAGCCCGCCTGGCTCTCCATCAGAGCCTGTTCACACCGCTCCGCAGCAGAGTCTGACTGTACGGTTCGCCAGGACCACAGCCCAGCACACCGGGCTCCCCAGCCCAACTCAACGGGCCCCCAGCACAGCACACGGGGGCCCCCAGCACCACAGCCCACCTGGCTCTCCATCAGAGCCTGTTCACACCGCTCCGCAGCAGAGCCTGTCTACACGGCTCCCCAGCACCACAGCCCAGCACACCGGACTCCCCGGCCAAGCTCACCGGGCTCCCCAGCACAGCACACGGGGGCCCCCAGCACAACAGCCGCCTGGCTTTCCATCAGAGCCATTTCACACCGCTCCCCAGCAGAGCCTGTCCACACAACTCCCCAGCACCACAGCCCAGAACACCGGGCTCCCCAGCCTTCCTCAACGGGCTCCCCAGCACAGCACACGGGACCCCCCAACACCACAGCCCGCCTGTCTCTCCGTCAGAGCCTGTTCACTTCGCTCCCCACTAGAGCCTGTTCAAACCACTCCTCAGCAGAGCCTGTCCACATGGCTCCCAAGCACCACAGGCCAGCACACCGGGCTCCCCAGCCAGGCTCAACGGGCTCCCCAGCACATCGCACGGGGTCCCCTAGCACAGCACACGGGGTTTCCCAGCACCACTGCCCGCCTGGCTCTCCATCAGAGCCTGTTCACACCGCTCCCCAGCAGAGCCTTTCCACACGGCTCCCCAGCACCACAGCCCAGCACACCAGGCTCCCCAGCCCAGCACACCGGGCTCCCCAGCCCAGCTCAACGGGCCGCCCAGCAAAGCACACGGGGGCCCCCAGCACCACAGCCCGCCTGGCTCTCCAGCTGAGCTTGTTCAAACCAGTCCCCAGCAGAGCCTGTCCACACGGCTCAACAGCAGAAACATCATACCGCGGTATGAGCTCAAGAATGTCACAATAACGTCATACCGCGGTATGAGGTCAAACACGTCAAAAAAGTCACAAAAACGTCATACCGCGGGATGATGTCAAAAATGTCACAAAAAGGTCAAAACTGTCTCAAAAACGTGATAACGCGGTACGAGGTCAAAAATGTCACAAAAACGTCATACGGCGGGATGATGTAAAAAATGTCACAAAACGGTCAAAAATGTCACAAAAACGTCATACCCCGGTATGAGGTCAATACTTGAAGAAAAACGTCATACCGTGGTATGAGGTCAAAAATCTCAGAAAGGTCATACCGCGGGATGAGGTCAAAAATGTCACAAAAACGTTCTACCGCGGTATGAGGTCAGAAATGTCACAAAAAGGTCAAAAATGTAGCAAAAACGTCATACCGCTGTATGAAGTCCAAAATGTCACAAAAAATTCATACCGCGGAATGATTTCAAAAATGTCACAAAAACGTCATACCGCGGGATGATGTCAAAAATGTCACAAAAACGTCATACCGCGGTATGAGGGCAAAAATGTCACAAAAACGTCATGCCGCGGAATATTGTGAAAAATGTCACAAAAACTTCATACCGCGGGATGATGTCAAAAATGTCACAAAAATTTCATGCCGCAGTATGATGTCAAAAATGTCAAAAAAACGCAATACCGCGGGATGAGGTCAAAAATGTCACAAAAATTTCATACCGCGGTTTGAGGTCAAAAATATCACAACAACGTCATACCGCGGTCTGAGGTAAAAATTGTCACATCAACGTCATACCGCGGAATGATGTCAAAAATGTCACAAAAAGGTAAAAAATGTCACAAAAACGTCATACCGCGGAATGAGGTCAGGACTTGCACAAAAAGGTAAAAAATGGCACAAAAACGTCATACTGCGGTATGAGGTCAAAAACGTCATGAAAACGTCATACCGCGGTATGAGGTCAAAAATGTCACAAAAACGTTATACCGCGGGATGAGGGAAAAATTGTCACAAAAATGTCAAAAATGTCTCAAAAACGTGATACCGCGATATGAGGTCAAAGATGTCACAAAAACGTCATACCGCGGGATGATGTCAAAAATGTCACAAAAACGTCATACCGCGGTATGAGGTCAAAAATGTCACAAAAACGTCATACCGCGGAATCATGTAAAAAATGTAACAAAAATGTCACAAAAACGTTATACCGCGGTATGATGTCAAAAATGTCACAAAAACGTCATACCGCGGTATGAGGTCAAAAATGTCACAAAAAAGTCATACCGCGGGATCATGTCAAAAATGTCATAAAAAGATCAAAAATGTCTCAAAAACGTCATACCGCGGTATGAGGTAAAAAATGTCGCAAACACGTCATTGGGCGGGATGATGTCAAAAATGTCACAAAAAAGTCATACCGCGGTATGAGGTAAAAAATGTGACAAAAACGTCATACCGCGGTATGAGGTCAAAAATGTCACAATAACGTCATACCGCGGTATGAGGTCAAACACGTCAAAA
The DNA here is from genome assembly GCA_024666655.1 of Dascyllus trimaculatus. NCBI lineage: Eukaryota > Metazoa > Chordata > Actinopteri > Pomacentridae > Dascyllus > Dascyllus trimaculatus. The sequence goes on from JAMOIN010001906.1 coordinate 60,882, forward strand.
AAGTCACAAAAACGTCATACCGCGCGATGATGTAAAAATTGTCACATCAACGTCATACCGCGGAATGATGTCAAAAATGTCACAAAAACGTCATACCGCGGTATGAGGTCAAAAATTTCACAAAAACGTTATACCACGGGATGAGGTCAAAAATGTCACAAAAACGTCATACCGCGGTATGAGGTCAAAAATGTCACAAAAACGTCATGCCGCGGAATCATGTCAAAAATGTCACAAAAACGTCATACCGCGGGATGAGGTCAAAAATGTCACAAAAACGTCATATGAGGTCAAAAATGTCACAAAAACGTCATACCACGGTATGAGGTCAAACATCTCAGAAAAAGGTCATACCGCGGGATGAGGTCAAAAATTTCACAAAAACGTTATTCCGCAGTATGAGGTCAAAAATGCCTAAAAAAGGTCATGCCGCAGGATGAGGTCAAAAATTCCTCAAAGACGTATTACCGCTGGATGATGTCAAACATGTCACAAATATTTCATACCGCAGTATGAGGTCAAAAATGTCAAAAAAACGTCATACCGCGGAATCATGTAAAAAATGTCACAAAAATGTCACAAAAACGTCATACCGCGGGATCATGTCAAAAATGTCATAAAAAGATCAAAAATGTCTCAAAAACGTCATACCGCGGGATGAGGTAAAAAATGTCGCAAAAACGTCATACGGCGGGATGATGTCAAAAATGTCACAAAAACGTCATACCGCGGTACGAGGTAAAAAATGTGACAAAAACGTCATACCGCGGTATGAGGTCAAACACGTCAAAAAAGTCACAAAAACGTCATACCGCGGGATGATGTCAAAAATGTCACAAAAAGGTCAAAACTGTCTCAAAAACGTGATACCGCGGTATGAGGTCAAAAATGTCACAAAAACGTCATACGGCGGGATGATGTAAAAAATGTCACAAAACGGTCAAAAATGTCATAAAAACGTCATACCCCGGTATGAGGTCAATACTTGCAGAAAAACGTCATACCGTGGCATGAGGTCAAAAATCTCAGAAAGGTCATACCGCGGGATGAGGTCAAAAATGTCACAAAAACGTTCTACCGCGGTATGAGGTCAGAAATGTCACAAAAAGGTCAAAAATGTCACAAAAACGTCATACCGCGGGATGAGGTCAAAAATTCCTCAAAAACGTCACACCGGGGGATGATGTCAAAAATGTCACAAAAAGGTCAAAAATGTCACAAAAATTTCATGCCGCGGTATGAGGTCAAGAATCTCAGAAAAAGGTCATACCGCAGGATGTCAAAAGTGTCAGAAAAAGGTCAAAAATGTCTCCAAAACGTGATACCGCGGGATGATGTCAAAAATGTCACAAAAACGTCATTCCGCGGAATGATGTCAAAAATGTCACAAAAACGTCATACCGCGGTATGAGGTCAAAAATGTCGCAAAAACGTCATGCCGCGGTATGAGGTAAAAAATGTCACAAAAACGTCATACGGCGGTATCAGGTAAAAAGTGTCACAAAAACGTCATACCGTGGAATCATGTCAAAAATGTCACAAAAAGGTCAAAAATGTCACAAAAACGTCATACCGCGGTATTAGGTCAAAAACGTCACAAAAGTCACAAAAACGTCATACCGCGGGATGATGTCAAAGATGTCACAAAAATTACATTCCACGGTATGAGGTCAAAAATGTCACAAAAACGTCATACCGCGGTATGAGGTCAAAAACGTCACAAAAGTCACAAAAATTTCATACCACAGTATGAGGTCAAAAATGTCACAAAAACGTCATACCGCGGTATGAGGTAAAAAATGTCACAAAAACGTCATACGGCGGTATCAGGTAAAAAGTGTCACAAAAACGTCATACCGTGGAATCATGTCAAAAATGTCACAAAAAGGTCAAAAATGTCACAAAAACGTCATACCGCGGTATTAGGTCAAAAACGTCACAAAAGTCACAAAAACGTCAAACCGCGGAATGAGGTCAAAAATGTCACAAAAACGTCATACGGCGGGATGTTGTCAAAAATGGTCCAAAAAGGTCAAAAATGTCACAAAAACGTCATACCGCGGTATGAGGTCAAAAATGTCACAAAAACGTCATGCCGCGGAATGTTTTCAAAAATGTCACAAAAACGTCATACCGCGGTATGAGGTCAAAAATATCACAAAAACGTCATACCGCGGAATCATGTAAAAAATGTCATAAAAATGTCACAAAAACGTCATACCGCGGGATCATGTCAAAAATGTCATAAAAAGATCAAAAATGTCACAAAAACGTCATATCGCGGTATGAGGTCAAAAACGTCACAAAAACATCATACCATGGGGTCAAAAACGTAACAAAAGTCACAAAAACGTCATACCGCGGTATGAGGTCAAAAATGTGGCAAAAACGTCATACGGCGGGATGATGTCAAAGATGTCACAAAAATTTCATACCACGATATGAGGTCAAAAATGTCACAAAAACGTCATACCGCGGTATGAGCTCAAAAACGTCACAAAAGTCACAAAAATTTCATAACACGGTATGAGGTCAAAAATGTCACAAAAACGTCATTCCTCGGAATCATGTAAAAAATGTGACAAAAATGTCACAAAAACGTCATTCCGCGGGATGAGGTCTAAAATGTCGGAAATACGTCATTCCGCGGTATGAGGTCAAAAGTGTCACAAAAGGTCAAAAAAGTCACAAAAACGTCATACCGCGGAATGATGTCAAAAATGTCACAAGAACGTCATACCGCGGGATGATGTCAAAAATGTCACAAAAAGATCAAAAATGTCTCAAACACGTCATACCGCGGTATGAAGTCAAAAATGTCACAAAAACGCCATACCGCGGTATGAGGTCAAAAATGTCACAAAAACGTCATACCGCGGAATCATGTCAAAAATGTCACAAAAACGTCATACCGCGAGATGAGGTCAAAAATGTCACAAAAACGTCATATGAGGTCAAAAATGTCATAAAAACGTGATACCACGGTATGAGGTCAAAAATCTCAGAAAAAGGTCATACCGCGGGATGAGGTCAAAAATTTCACAAAAACGTCATACCGCGGAATCATGTCAAAAATGTCACAAAAACGAATGACCGCGGGATGATGTCAAAAATGTCACAAAAACGTCAGATGGCGGGATAATGTAAAATATGTAACAGAAAAGATCAAAAATGTCACATATACGGCATACCACGGATTGATGTAAAAAATGTCACAAAAACGTCATACCGCGGAATGATGTCAAAAATGTCACAAAAACGTCACATCGCGGGATGAGGTCAAAAATGTCACAAAAACGTCATACCGCGGGATGAGGTCAAAAATGTCACAAAAATGTCATACCGCGGTATGAGGTCAAAAATGTCACAAAAACATTATACCGCGGGATGACGTCAAAAATTTTTCAAAAACGTCATACCGCTGGATGATGTCAAAAATGTCACAAAAATTTCATACCGCAGTATGAGGTCAAAAATGTGACAAAAACGTCATACCGCAGAATCATGTCAAAAATGTCACAAAGACGTCATACCGCGGGATGAGGTCAAAAATGTCACAAAAACGTCGTATGGCGGGATTATGTAAAAAATGTCATAAAAAAGGTCAAAAATGTCACAAAAACGGCATACCACGGAATGATGTCAAAAATGTCACAAAAACATCATACCGCGGGACGATGTCAAAAATGTCACAAAAACGTCACATCGCGGGATGAGGTCAAAAATGTCACAAAAACGTCATACCGCGGGATGAGGTCGAAAATGTCAGAAAAATTTCATACCGCGGTATGAGGTCAAAAATGTCACAAAAACGTTATACCGCGGGATGAGGTCAAAAATGTCACAAAAACGTTATACCGCCGTATCATGTCAAAAATTTGACAAGAACATTATACCGCGGGATGAGGTCAAAAATGTCGCAAGAACGTGATTCGGCGGGACGATGTCAAAAATGTCACAAAAACTTCATTCAACGGAATGAGGTCAAAAATGTCTCAAAAAGGTCAGAAATGTCACAAAAACGTCATACCGCGGTATGAGGTCAAAAATGTCACAAAAACGTCATGCCGCGCGATCATGTCAAAAATGTCACAAAAACGTCATACCGCGGGATGATGTCAAAAATGTCACAAAAATTTCATCCTGCAGTATGAAGTCAAAAATGTCACAAAAACGTCATACCGCAGTATGATGTCAAAAATGTCACAAAAAGGTCGAAAATGTTGAAAAACGTCATACCGCGGAATGAGGTAAAAAATGTCACAAAAACGTAATTCCGCGGGATGAGGTCAAAAATGTCACAAAAACGTCATACCGCGGCATGATGTCAAAAATGTCACAAAAATTTCATACCGCGGTTTGAGGTCAAAAATGTCACAAAAACGTCATACTGCGGAATCATGTCAAAAATGTCACACAAAGGTCAAAAATGTTACAAAAACGTCATACCGCGGAATGAGGTCAAAAATGTCACAAAAAGGTCAAAAATGTCAGAAAAACGTTATACCGCGGTATGAGGTCAAAAATGTCACAAAAAGGTCAAAAATGTCACAAAAACGTTATACCGCGGTATGAGGTCAAATATGTCACAAAAACGTCATACCACGGGATCATATCAAAAATGTCATAAAAAGGTCAAAAATGTCTCAAAAAAGTCATATCGCGGGATGAGGTCAAAAATGTTACAAAAACGTCATACCACGGAATGAGGTCAAAAATGTTCCAAAAAGTTCAAAAATGTCAAAAAAAAGTCATAAAGCGGTATGAAGTCAAAAATGTCACAAATACGTCATACCGCGGAATCATGTAAAAAATGTCACAAAAATGTCACAAAAACGTCATACCGCGGGATCATTTCAAAAATGTCATTAAAGATCAAAAATGTCTCAAAAACGTCATGCCGCGGGATGAGGTCAAAAATGTAAAAAAACGTCATACGGCGGGATGATGTCAAAAATGTCACAAAAACGTCATACCGCGGTATGAGGCCAAAAATGTCACAAAAACGTCATATGGCGGGATAATGTAAAAAATGTCATAAAAAAGGTCCAAAATGTCACAAAAACGGCATACCATGGCATGATGTCAAAAATGTCACAAAAACGTCATACCGCGGGATGAGGTCGAAAACGTCACTAAAAGGTCAAAAATTTCACAAAAACGTCATGCCAAGGTATGATTTCAAAAATGTCACAAAAACGTCATACCGTGGCATGAAGTCAAAAACGTCACTAAAAGGTCAAAAATTTCACAAAAACGTCATGCCAAGGTATGATTTCAAAAATGTCACAAAAATGTCATACCGTGGTATGAAGTCAAAAATGTCACAAAAAGGTCAAAGATTTCACAAAAACGTCATACCGTCGTATGAGGTCAAAAATTTCACAAAAAGGTCGAAGATCTCACAAAAACGTCATACCTTCGTATGAGGTCAAAAATGTCACAAAGAGGTCAAAAATGTCATAAAACCGTTATACCGCGGGATGATGTCAGTCATAAAAATTTCATACCTCGGTATGAGGTCAAAAATGTCACAAAAACGTCATACCGCGGAATGATGTCAAAAATGTCACAAAAAAGCAAAAATGTCACAAAAACGTCATACCGCGGTATGAGGTCAAAAATGTCACAAAGACGTCATACCGCGGAATCATGTCAAAAACGTCACAAAAAGGTCAAAAATGTCACAAAAAGGTCAAAAATGTCACATAAACGTCATACCGCGGTATGAGGTCAAAAACGTCACAAAAAGGTCAATAATTTCACAAAAACGTCATACCATGGTATTAGTTCAAAAATGTCACAAAAACGTCATACCGCGGTATGAGGTCAAAAACGTCACAAAAAGGTCAAAAATGTCACAAAAGCATCATACCGTGGGATGAGGTCAAAAATGTCAGAAAAAGGTGAAAAATGTCTCAAAAATGTCACACCGCGGTATGAGGTCAAAAATGTCACAAAAACGTCATACCGCGGCATGAGGTGAAACATGCCTCAAAAACGTCAAACCGCCGGATGATGTCAAAAATGACACAAAAAGGTGAAAAATGTCTCAAAAACGTGATACCGCGGTATGAGGTCAAAAATGTCACAAAAGCGTCATACCGCGGGATGAGGTCAAAAATGTCACAAAAACGTCATTCGGCGGGATGATGTCAAAAATGTCACAAAAAGGTCAAAAATTTCTCAAAGAGGTCATACCGCGGGGTGAGGTCAGAAATGTCACAAACATCATGCCGCGGAATGAGGTCAGAAATGTCACAAAAACGTCATACGGCGGAAAGAGGTCAAAGACGTCACAAAAAGGTCAAAAATGTCACATAAAAGTCATACCGCGGTATGAGGTCAAGAATGTCACGAAAACGTCATACCGCGGTATGAGGTCAACAACGTCATAACAAGGTCAAAAATATCACAAAAACGTCATACCGCGGTAAGAGGTCAAAAATGTCACGAGAAAGGTCATACCGCGGGATGAGGTCAAAAATGTCACAGAAACGTAATACGGCGGGAAGACGTCAAAAATGTCACAAAAACGTCATACCGCGGGATGATGTCAAAAATTTCACCAAAAAGTCATACCGCGGGATGATGTCAAAAATGTCACAAAAAAGTCATACCACGGTATGAAGTCAAAAATATCACAAAAACGTCATACCGCGGTATGAGGTCAAAAATGTCACAAAAACGTCATACCACGGGATCATATCAAAAATGTCATAAAAAGGTAAAAAATGTCTCAAAAACGTCATATCGCGGGATGAGGTAAAAAATGTTACAAAAACGTCATACCACGGAATGAGGTCAAAAATGTTCCAAAAAGTTCAAAAATGTCAAAAAAAAGTCATAAAGCGGTATGAAGTCAAAAATGTCACAAAAACGTCATTCCGCGGTAGGAGGTCAAAAACGTTACAAAAAGGTAAAAAATGTCACAAAAAGGTCAAAAATGTCACAAAAACGTCATACCGTGGTATGAGGTCAAAAATGTCACAAAAAACGTCATGCCGCGGTAAGAGGTCTAAAATTTCACAAAAACGTCATTCCGCGGGATGAGGTCAAAAATGCCTCAAAAACGTCACACCACAGGATGATGTATAAAATGTCACAAAAAGGTCAAAAATGTCTCAAAGACGTGATACCGCGGTATGAGGTCAAAAATGTCACAAAAACGTCATACCGCGGTATGAGGTCAAAAACGTCACAAAAGTCACAAAAACGTCATACCGCGGTATGAGGTCAAAGATGTCGCAAAAACGTCATACCACGGAATGAGGTCAAAAATTTCACAAAAAGGTAATACGGCGTTATGAGGTCAAAAATGTCACAAAAAGGTCAAACCGCGGTATGAGGTCAAAAATGTCACAAAAAAGTCAAAGCGCGGGATGATGTCAAAAATGCTTCAAAAACGTCATACAGCGGGATGATGTCAAAAATGTCTCAAAATCGTCATTCCGCGGTATGAGGTCAAAAATGTCACAAAAATGTCATACCGCGGGATGATGTCAAAAATCTCACAAAAACGTCATACCGCGGGATGACGTCAAAAATGTAACAAAAACGTCATACCGCGGAATCATGTCAAAAATGTCACTAAAACGTTATACCGTGGTATGAGGTCAAAAATGTCACAAAAACGTCATACCGCGCGATCATGTCAAAAATGTCATAAACAGGTCAAAAATGTCTCAAACACGTCATACTGCGGTAAGAGGTCAAAAACGTCACAAAAAAGTCACACCGTGGAATGATGTCAAAGATGTCACAAATACGTCATATCGCGAGATAAGGTCAAAAATGTCACAAAAAGGTCAAAAATGTCTCAAAAACGTCATTCCGCGGTATGAGGTCAAAAATCTCACAAAAACGTCATGCCGCGGGATGAGGTCAAAAATGTCACAAAAAGGTCAAAAATGTCACGAAAATTTCATACCGCGGTATGAGGTCAAAAATTTCAGAAAAAGGTCATTCCGCGGGATGAGGTCAAAAATTTCACAAAAATCGTTATACGGCGGTATGAGGTCAAAATTGTCACAAAAAGGTCAAACCGCGGTATGAGGTCAAAAATGTCACATAAGAGTCATACCGCGGTTTGAGGTCAAAAATGTCACATAAACGTCATACTGCGGAATGATGTCAAAAATCTCACAAAAAGGTCAAAAATGTCACATAAACGTCATATCGCGAGATGAGGTCAAAAATGTCACAAAAAGGTCAAAAATGTCTCAAAAACGGCATACCGCGGTATGAGGTCAAAAATGTCACAAAAATGTCAGAAGGTCAAAAATGTCACATAAGCGTCATACGGCGGAATGATGTCAAATATGTCACAAAAAGGTCAAAAATGTCTCAAAAACGTTATACCGCGGAATGTGGTCAAAAATGTCACAAAAAGGTCAAAAATGTCACAAAAACGTCATACAGCTGTATGAGGTCCAAAATGTCATAAAAACGCCATATGGCGGGATAATGTAAAAAATGTCATAAAAAAGGTCCAAAATGTCACAAAAACGGCATACCATGGCATGATGTCAAAAATGTCACAAAAACGTCATACCGCGGGATGAGGTCAAAAACGTCACTAAAAGGTCAAAAATTTCACAAAAACGTCATGCCAAGGTATGAGTTAAAAAATGTCACAAAAATGTCATACCGTGGTATGAAGTCAAAAATGTCACAAAAAGGTCAAAGATTTCACAAAAACGTCATACCTTGGTATGAGGTCAAAAATTTCACAAAAAGGTCGAAGATCTCACAAAAATGTCATACCTTCGTATGAGGTCAAAAATGTCACAAAGAGGTCAAAAATGTCATAAAACCGTTATACCGCGGGATGATGTCAAAAATGTCATAAAAATTTCATACCTCGGTATGAGGTCAAAAATGTCACAAAAACGTCATACCGCGGAATGATGTCAAAAATGTCACAAAAAAGCAAAAATGTCACAAAAACGTCATACCGCGGTATGAGGTCAAAAATGTCACAAAGACGTCATACCGCGGAATCATGTCAAAAACGTCACAAAAAGGTCAAAAATGTCACAAAACGGTCAAAAATGTCACATAAACGTCATACCGCGGTATGAGGTCAAAAACGTCACAAAAAGGTCAATAATTTCACAAAAACGTCATACCATGGTATTAGTTCAAAAATGTCACAAAAACGTCATACCGCGGTATGAGGTCAAAAACGTCACAAAAAAGTCAAAAATGTCACAAAAGCATCATACCGTGGGATGAGGTCAAAAATGTCAGAAAAAGGTGAAAAATGTCTCAAAAATGTCACACCGCGGTATGAGGTCAAAAATGTCACAAAAACGTCATACCGCGGCATGAGGTGAAACATGCCTCAAAAACGTCAAACCGCCGGATGATGTCAAAAATGACACAAAAAGGTGAAAAATGTCTCAAAAACGTGATACCGCGGTATGAGGTCAAAAATGTCACAAAAACGTCATACCGCGGGATGAGGTCAAAAATGTCACAAAAACGTCATTCGGCGGGATGATGTCAAAAATGTCACAAAAAGGTCAAAAATTTCTCAAAGAGGTCATACCGCGGGGTGAGGTCAGAAATGTCACAAACATCATACCGCGGAATGAGGTCAGAAATGTCACAAAAACGTCATACGGCGGAAAGAGGTCAAAGACGTCACAAAAAGGTCAAAAATGTCACATAAAAGTCATACCGCGGTATGAGGTCAAGAATGTCACGAAAACGTCATACCGCGGTATGAGGTCAACAACGTCATAACAAGGTCAAAAATGTCACAAAAACGTCATACCGCGGCAAGAGGTCAAAAATGTCACGAGAAAGGTCATACCGCGGGATGAGGTCAAAAATGTCACAGAAACGTAATACGGCGGGAAGACGTCAAAAATGTCACAAAAACGTCATACCGCGGGATGATGTCAAAAATTTCACAAAAAAGTCATACCGCGGGATGATGTCAAAAATGTCACAAAAAAGTCATACCACGGTATGAAGTCAAAAATATCACAAAAACGTCATACCGCGGTATGAGGTCAAAAATGTCACAAAAACGTCATACCACGGGATCATATCAAAAATGTCATAAAAAGGTCAAAAATGTCTCAAAAACGTCATATCGCGGGATGAGGTCAAAAATGTTACAAAAACGTCATACCACGGAATGAGGTCAAAAATGTTCCAAAAAGTTCAAAAATGTCAAAAAAAAGTCATAAAGCGGTATGAAGTCAAAAATGTCACAAAAACGTCATTCCGCGGTAGGAGGTCAAAAACGTTACAAAAAGGTAAAAAATGTCACAAAAAGGTCAAAAATGTCACAAAAACGTCATACCGTGGTATGAGGTCAAAAATGTCACAAAAACGTCATGCCGCGGTAAGAGGTCTAAAATTTCACAAAAACGTCATTCCGCGGGATGAGGTCAAAAATGCCTCAAAAACGTCACACCACAGGATGATGTATAAAATGTCACAAAAAGGTCAAAAATGTCTCAAAGACGTGATACCGCGGTATGAGGTCAAAAATGTCACAAAAACGTCAAACCGCGGTATGAGGTCAAAAACGTCACAAAAATCACAAAAACGTCATACCGCGGTATGAGGTCAAAGATGTCGCAAAAACGTCATACCACGGAATGAGGTCAAAAATTTCACAAAAAGGTTATACGGCGTTATGAGGTCAAAAATGTCACAAAAAGGTCAAACCGCGGTATGAGGTCAAAAATGTCACAAAAAAGTCAAAGCGCGGGATGATGTCAAAAATGCTTCAAAAACGTCATACAGCGGGATGATGTCAAAAATGTCTCAAAATCGTCATTCCGCGGTATGAGGTCAAAAATGTCACAAAAATGTCATACCGCGGGATGATGTCAAAAATCTCACAAAAACGTCATACCGCGGGATGAGGTCAAAAATGTAACAAAAACGTCATACCGCGGAATCATGTCAAAAATGTCACTAAAACGTTATACCGTGGTATGAGGTCAAAAATGTCACAAAAACGTCATACCGCGCGATCATGTCAAAAATGTCATAAACAGGTCAAAAATGTCTCAAACACGTCATACTGCGGTAAGAGGTCAAAAACGTCACAAAAAAGTCACACCGTGGAATGATGTCAAAGATGTCACAAATACGTCATATCGCGAGATAAGGTCAAAAATGTCACAAAAAGGTCAAAAATGTCTCAAAAACGTCATTCCGCGGTATGAGGTCAAAAATGTCACAAAAAGGTCAAAAATGTCACGAAAATTTCATACCGCGGTATGAGGTCAAAAATTTCAGAAAAAGGTCATTCCGCGGGATGAGGTCAAAAATTTCACAAAAATCGTTATACGGCGGTATGAGGTCAAAATTGTCACAAAAAGGTCAAACCGCGGTATGAGGTCAAAATGTCACATAAAAGTCATACCGCGGTTTGAGGTCAAAAATGTCACATAAACGTCATACTGCGGAATGATGTCAAAAATCTCACAAAAAGGTCAAAAATGTCACATAAACGTCATATCGCGAGATGAGGTCAAAAATGTCACAAAAAGGTCAAAAATGTCTCAAAAACGGCATACCGCGGTATGAGGTCAAAAATGTCACAAAAATGTCAGAAGGTCAAAAATGTCACATAAGCGTCATACGGCGGAATGATGTCAAATATGTCACAAAAAGGTCAAAAATGTCTCAAAAACGTTATACCGCGGAATGTGGTCAAAAATGTCACAAAAAGGTCAAAAATGTCACAAAAACGTCATACAGCTGTATGAGGTCCAAAATGTCATAAAAACGCCATATGGCGGGATAATGTAAAAAATGTCATAAAAAAGGTCCAAAATGTCACAAAAACGGCATACCATGGCATGATGTCAAAAATGTCACAAAAACGTCATACCGCGGGATGAGGTCAAAAACGTCACTAAAAGGTCAAAAATTTCACAAAAACGTCATGCCAAGGTATGAGTTCAAAAATGTCACAAAAATGTCATACCGTGGTATGAAGTCAAAAATGTCACAAAAAGGTCAAAGATTTCACAAAAACGTCATACCTTGGTATGAGGTCAAAAATTTCACAAAAAGGTCGAAGATCTCACAAAAATGTCATACCTTCGTATGAGGTCAAAAATGTCACAAAGAGGTCAAAAATGTCATAAAACCGTTATACCGCGGGATGATGTCAAAAATGTCATAAAAATTTCATACCTCGGTATGAGGTCAAAAATGTCACAAAAACGTCATACCGCGGAATGATGTCAAAAATGTCACAAAAAAGCAAAAATGTCACAAAAACGTCATACCGCGGTATGAGGTCAAAAATGTCACAAAGACGTCATACCGCGGAATCATGTCAAAAACGTCACAAAAAGGTCAAAAATGTCACAAAAAGGTCAAAAATGTCACATAAACGTCATACCGCGGTATGAGGTCAAAAACGTCACAAAAAGGTCAATAATTTCACAAAAACGTCATACCATGGTATTAGTTCAAAAATGTCACAAAAACGTCATACCGCGGTATGAGGTCAAAAACGTCACAAAAAGGTCAAAAATGTCACAAAAGCATCATACCGTGGGATGAGGTCAAAAATGTCAGAAAAAGGTGAAAAATGTCTCAAAAATGTCACACCGCGGTATGAGGTCAAAAATGTCACAAAAACGTCATACCGCGGCATGAGGTGAAACATGCCTCGAAAACGTCAAACCGCCGGATGATGTCAAAAATGACACAAAAAGGTGAAAAATGTCTCAAAAACGTGATACCGCGGTATGAGGTCAAAAATGTCACAAAAACGTCATACCGCGGGATGAGGTCAAAAATGTCACAAAAACGTCATTCGGCGGGATGATGTCAAAAATGTCACAAAAAGGTCAAAAATTTCTCAAAGAGGTCATACCGCGGGGTGAGGTCAAAAATGTCACAAAAACGTCATACCGCGGTAAGAGGTCAAAGACGTCACAAAAAGGTCAAAAATGTCACATAAAAATCATACCGCGGTATGAGGTCAAGAATGTCACGAAAACGTCATACCGCGGTATGAGGTCAACAACGTCATAACAAGGTCAAAAATGTCACAAAAACGTCATACCGCGGTAAGAGGTCAAAAATGTCACGAGAAAGGTCATACCGCGGGATGAGGTCAAAAATGTCACAGAAACGTAATACGGCGGGAAGACGTCAAAAATGTCACAAAAACGTCATACCGCGGGATGATGTCAAAAATTTAACCAAAAAGTCATACCGCGGGATGATGTCAAAAATGTCACAAAAACGTCATACTGCGGAATCATGGATGATGTCAAAAATGTCACAAAAACGTCATACAACGGGATGAGGTCAAAAATGCCTCAAAAACGTCACACCACGGGACGATGTCAAAAAAGTCACAAAAAGGTCAAAAATATCTCAAAAACGTTATACCGCGGGATGAGGTCAAAAATGTGACAAAAACGTCATACCGCAGGATGATGTCAAAAATGTCACAAAAATTTCATACCGCAGTATGATGTCAAAAATGTCACAAAAACGTCATACCGCGGGATGATGTCAAAAATGTCACAAAAATTTCATTCCGCAGTATGATGTCAAAAATGTCTCAAAAACGTCATACCGCGGGATTATGTCAAAAATGTCACAAAAAGGTCAATAATGTCTCAAAAATGTCACACCGCGGTATGACGTCAAAAATGTCACAAAAACGTCAAACCGTGGTATGAGGTCAGAAATGTCACAAAAACGTCATACCGCGGAGAGAGGTCAAAGACGTCACAAAAAGGTCAAAAATGTCACATAAAAGTCATACCGCGGTTTGAGGTCAAAAATGTCACATAAACGTCATACTGCGGAATGATTTCAAAAATGTCACAAAGAGGTCAAAAATGTTTCAAAAACGTCATACCGCGGAATGATGTCAAAACTTGCACAAAAAGGTCAAAACTGTCTCAAAAACGTAATAACGCGGTATGAGGTCAAAAATCTCAGAAAAATGTCATTCCGCGGAATGAGGTCAAAAATGTCACAAAAATTTTATACCGCGGTATGAGGTCAAAAACGTCACAAATATGTCATACCGCAGTCTGAGGTCAAAAATGTAACAAAAACGTTATACCGCGGTATGACGTCAGAAATGTAACAAAAAGGTCAAAAATGTCACAAAAACGTCATACCGCAGTATGAAGTCAAAAATGTCACAAAAGCATCATACCGTGGGATGAGGTCAAAAATGTCAGAAAAAGGTGAAAAATGTCTCAAAAATGTCACACCGCGGTATGAGGTCAAAAATGTCACAAAAACGTCATACCGCGGCATGAGGTGAAACATGCCTCGAAAACGTCAAACCGCCGGATGATGTCAAAAATGTCACAAAAAGGTCAAAAATGTCACAAAAACATCATACCGCGGGATGAGGTCAAAAATGCCTCAAAAACGTCATACGGCGGGATGAGGTCAAAAATGTCACAAAAACGTCATACGGCGGGATGATGTCAAAAATGTCACAAAAACGTCATAAATGTCTCAAAATCGTCACTCCGCGGTATGAGGTCAAAAAAATCACAAAAACGTTATCCTGCGGGATGAAGTCAAAAATTTCACAAAAAAGTCATACCACGGTATGAGGTCTCAAATGTCACAAAAACGTCATACCGCGGAATCATGTCAAAAATGTCACAAAAAGGTCAAAAATGTCACAAAAACGTTTTATCGCGGTATGAGGTCAAAAATTTCACAAAAACATTATACCGCGGTATGGGGTCAAAAATGTCACACAAACGTCATGCCGCAGGATGAAGTAAAAAATGTCACAAAAACGTGATGACGCGGAATGAGGTCAAAACTATCACAAAAACGTCATACCGCGGTATGATGTCAAAAATGTCACAAAAATTTCATACCGCGGTATGAGGTCAAAAATTTCACAAAAACGTCATACCGCGGAATGAGGTCAAAAATGTCACATAAACGCCATACCGCGGAATGATGTCAAAAATGTCATAAGAAGGCCAATAATGTGTCAAAAACGTCATACCGCGGCATGAGGCCCAAAATATCACAAAAACGTCATAAATGCGGCATGAGGTCAAAAATGTCACAAAAACGTCACACCGCGGGATGATGTCAAAAATGTGACAAAAACGTCATAACGCGGGATCAGGTCAAAAATGTGACAAAAACGTCATACCGCGGAATGATGTCAAAAATGTCACAAAAAGGTCAAAAATGTCTCAAAAACGTCATGCCGCGGAATGATGTCAAAAATGTCACAAAGATGTCATACCTCGGTATGAGTTCAAAAAGGTCACATATATGTCAAAAATGTCACAAAAATGTCATACCGCCTGATGAGGTCACAAATGTCACAAAAATTTCATACCGCGGGATGGGGTCAAAAATGTCACAAATATTTCATACCGTGGTATGAGGTCAAAAATGTCACAAAATGGTCAAATGTCACAAAAACGTCATACCGTCGAATGAGGTCAAAAATGTCAAAAAGGTCAAAAATGTCACAAAAACGTCATACCGTCATGTCAAAAATGTCACAAAAAGGTCAAAAATGTCAAAAAAACGTCATACCGCGGGATGAGGTCAAAAATGTCACAATGTCAAAAATGTCTCAAAAATTGAGGTCAGAAATCTCAGAAAAAAGTCATACCGCAGGATGAGGTCAGAAATTTCACAAAAACGTTATACCGCAGTATGAGGTCAAAAATGTCACAAAAACGTCATAAAGCAGAATCATGTCAAAAATGTCACAAAAAGGTCAAAAATGTCACAAAAACGTCAATACCGCTATGAGGGCAAAATGTCACAAAAATCTCATACCACGGTATGAGGTCAAAAATGTCACAAAAACGTCATACCGCGGAATCATGTCAAAAACGTCACAAAAAGGTCAAAAATGTCACAAAAAGGTCAAAAATGTCACATAAAAGTCATACCGCGGTGTGAGGTCAAAAATGTCACAAAAACGTCATACCGCGGGATGAGGTCAAAAACGTCACAAAAAGGTCAAAAATTTCAAAAAACGTCATGCCATGGTATGAGTTCAAAAATGTCACAAAAACGTCATACCGTGGTATGAAGTCAAAAATGTCACAAAAACGTCATACCGCGGCATGAGGTCAAAAATGTCACAAAAAGGTCAAAGATTTCACAAAAGCGTCATACCGTCGTATGAGGTCAAAAATGTCACAAAGAGGTCAAAAATGTCATAAAACCGTTATACCGCGGTATGAGGTCAAAAATGTCACAAAAACGTCATACCGCGGTAGTAGGTCAAAAATGTCACAAAAACGTTATACCGCGGGATTAAGTCAAAAATGTCACAAAAACGCAATAACGCAGTATGAGGTCTAAAATGTCAGAAAAATTTCAAAAATGTCACAAAAACGTCATACCACGGTATGAGGTCAAAAATGTCACAAAAACGTCATACCGCGGAATCATGTCAAAAATGTCACAAAAAGGTAAAAAATGTCACAAAAACGTCATACCGCGGTATGAGTTCAAAAATGTCACAAAAACGTCATACCGTGGTATGAGGTCAAAAATGTCACAAAAAGGTCGAAGATGTCACAAAAACGTCATACCGTCGTATGAGGTCAAAAATGTCAAAGAGGTCAAAAATGTCATAAAACCGTTATATCGCGATATGAGGTCAAAAATGTCACAAAGAGGTGAAAAATGTCACAAAAACGTCATACCGCGGTAGTAGGTCAAAAATGTCACAAAAACGTCATACCGCGGGATGATGTCAAAAATGTCATAAAAATTTCAAACCGCGGTATGAGGTCAACAATGTCAGAAAAAGGTCAAAAATGTCACAAAAACTTTATACCGCGGTATTAGGTCAAAAATGTCACAAAAACGTTATACCGCGGGATTAAGTCAAAAATGTCACAAAAACGTCATACCGCGGAATGATGTCAAAAATGTCACAAAAAGGTCAAAAATGTCACAAAAACATCATGCCGCGGAATGATGTCAAAAATGTCACAAAGATGTCATACCTCGGTATGAGTTCAAAAACGTCACAAATATGTCAAAAATGTCACAAAAATGTCATACCGCCTGATGAGGTTAAAAATGTCACAAAAATTTCATACCGCGGGAGGAGGTCAAAAATGTCACAAATATTTCATACCGTGGTATGAGGTCAAAAATGTCACAAAAAGTCAAATGTCACAAAAACGTCATACCGTCATTTGAGGTCAAAAATGTCACAAAAAAGTCAAAAATGTCACAAAACATCATACCGCGGAATCATGTCAAAAATGTCACAAAAAGGTCAAAAATGTCAAAAAAACGCCATACCGCGGGATCATGTCAAAAATGTAATAAAAAGGTCAAAAATGTCTCAAAAATTGAGGTCAAAAATCTCAGAAAGAAGTCATTCCGCGGGATGAGGTCAGAAATTTCACAAAAACGTTATACCGCGGAATGAGGTCAAAAATGTCACAAAAACGTCATCCCGAAGAATCATGTCAAAAATGTCACAAAAAGGTCAAAAATGTCACAAAAACGTCATACCGCGGAATCATGTCAAAAACGTCACAAAAAGGTCAAATATGTCACAAAAAGTTCAAAAATGTCACATAAAAGTCATACCGCGATATGAGTTCAAAAATGTCACAAAAATGTCATACCGTGGTATGAGGTCAAAAATGTCACAAAAAGGTCGAAGATGTCACAAAAACGTCATACCGTCGTATGAGGTCAAAAATGTCACAAAGAGGACAAAAATGTCATAAAACCGTTATATCGCGGTATGAGGTCAAAAATGTCACAAAGAGGTGAAAAATGTCACAAAAACGTCATACCGCGGTAGTCGGTCAAAAATGTCACAAAAACGTCATACCGCGGGATGATGTCAAAAGTGTCATAAAAATTTCAAACCGCGGTATGAGGTCAACAATGTCAGATATAGGTCAAAAATGTCACAAAAACTTTATACCGCGGTATTAGGTCAAAAATGTCACAAAAACGTTATACCGCGGGATTAGGTCAAAAATGTCACAAAAACGTAATACCGCAGTATGAGGTCTAAAATGTCACAAAAATTTCAAAAATGTCACAAAAACGTCATACCACGATATGAGGTCAAAAATGTCACAAAAACGTCATACCGTGGGACCAGGTCAGAAATGTCACAAAAGCGTCATACCGTGGGATGAGGTCAAAAATGTCATGAAAACGTCATACCGCGGGATGGTCAAAAATGTCACAAAAACGTTATGCCGCGGTATGAGGTCAAAAATGTCAAAAAAGGTCAAAAATGTCGCAAAAACATCATACCGCGGTCTGATGTCAAAAATGTCACAAAAACGTCATACCGCGGAATGATGTCAAAAATGTCACAAAAAGGTCAAAAATGTCACAAAAACATCATGCCGCGGAATGATGTCAAAAATGTCACAAAGATGTCATACCTCGGTATGAGTTCAAAAACGTCACAAATATGTCAAAAATGTCACAAAAATGTCATACCGCCTGATGAGGTTAAAAATGTCACAAAAATTTCATACCGCGGGAGGAGGTCAAAAATGTCACAAATATTTCATACCGTGGTATGAGGTCAAAAATGTCACAAAAAGTCAAATGTCACAAAAACGTCATACCGTCATTTGAGGTCAAAAATGTCACAAAAAAGTCAAAAATGTCACAAAACATCATACCGCGGAATCATGTCAAAAATGTCACAAAAAGGTCAAAAATGTCAAAAAAACGCCATACCGCGGGATCATGTCAAAAATGTAATAAAAAGGTCAAAAATGTCTCAAAAATTGAGGTCAAAAATCTCAGAAAGAAGTCATTCCGCGGGATGAGGTCAGAAATTTCACAAAAACGTTATACCGCGGAATGAGGTCAAAAATGTCACAAAAACGTCATCCCGAAGAATCATGTCAAAAATGTCACAAAAAGGTCAAAAATGTCACAAAAACGTCATACCGCGGAATCATGTCAAAAACGTCACAAAAAGGTCAAAAATGTCACAAAAAGTTCAAAAATGTCACATAAAAGTCATACCGCGGTATGAGTTCAAAAATGTCACAAAAATGTCATACCGTGGTATGAGGTCAAAAATGTCACAAAAAGGTCGAAGATGTCACAAAAACGTCATACCGTCGTATGAGGTCAAAAATGTCACAAAGAGGTCAAAAATGTCATAAAACCGTTATATCGCGGTATGAGGTCAAAAATGTCACAAAGAGGTGAAAAATGTCACAAAAACGTCATACCGCGGTAGTCGGTCAAAAATGTCACAAAAACGTCATACCGCGGGATGATGTCAAAAGTGTCATAAAAATTTCAAACCGCGGTATGAGGTCAACAATGTCAGAAAAAGGTCAAAAATGTCACAAAAACTTTATACCGCGGTATTAGGTCAAAAATGTCACAAAAACGTTATACCGCGGGATTAGGTCAAAAATGTCACAAAAACGTAATACCGCAGTATGAGGTCTAAAATGTCACAAAAATTTCAAAAATGTCACAAAAACGTCATACCACGATATGAGGTCAAAAATGTCACAAAAACGTCATACCGTGGGACCAGGTCAGAAATGTCACAAAAGCGTCATACCGTGGGATGAGGTCAAAAATGTCATGAAAACGTCATACCGCGGGATGGTCAAAAATGTCACAAAAACGTTATGCCGCGGTATGAGGTCAAAAATGTCAAAAAAGGTCAAAAATGTCGCAAAAACATCATACCGCGGTCTGATGTCAAAAATGTCACACAAACCTCATTCCCGCGGAATGATGTCGAGAATGTCCCAAAAAAGTCATGGCGCGGAATGATGTCAAAAATATCAAAAAAATTTCATACTGCCGTATGAGGTCAAACATGTCACAAAAATTTCATACCGCAGGATGAAGTCAAAAATGTCACAAAAATTTCATACCGATGAATTAAGTCAAAAATGTCATAAAAACGTCATACCGCCTGATGAGGTGAAAAATGTCACAAAAATGTCAAAATTGTCACGAAAACATCATACCGCTTGATGAGGGCAAGAATGTCACAAAAATCTCATACCGCCGGATGAGGTCAAAAATGTCACAAAAATGTCATGCTGCGGAATGATGTCAAAAACGTCACAAAAAGGTCAAAAATGTCACAAAAACGTCATACCGCGGGATGAGGTCAAAAATGTCACAAAAACATTATACCGCGGTATGAGGTCAAAAATGTTACAAAAAGGTAAAAAATGTCACAAAGGCGTTATACCGTGGTATGAGGTCAAAAATGTCACACAAACGTCATGCCGCAGGATCAAGTAAAAAATGTCACAAAAATTTTATACCGCGGTATGAGGTCAAAAACGTCACAAATATGTCATACCGCAGTCTGAGGTCAAAAATGTCACAAAAACGTTATACCGCGGTATGACGTCAGAAATGTAACAAAAAGGTCAAAAATGTCACAAAAACGTCATACCGCGGAATGATGTCAAAAATTTCACCAAAAATGTCATACCGCGGGATAATGTCAAAAATGTCACAAAACGGTCAAAAATGTCACAAAAACGTCATACCGCGGGATCATGTCAAAAATGTCACAAAAACGTCATACCGCGGGATGAGGTCAAAAATGTCACAAAAACGTCATACCGCGGGATGAGGTCAAAAATGCCTCAAAAACGTCACACCACGGGATGATGTCAAAAATGTCACAAAAAGGTCAAAAATGTCACAAAAACGTTATACCGCAGTATGAAGTCAAAAATGTCACAAAAACGTCATACGGCGGGATGAGGTCAAAAATGTCACAAAAACGTCATACGGCGGGATGATGTCAAAAATGTCACAAAAAGGTCAAAAATGTCACAAAAACATCATACCGCGGGATGAGGTCAAAAATGCCTCAAAAACGTCATACGGCGGGATGAGGTCAAAAATGTCACAAAAACGTCATACGGCGGGATGATGTCAAAAATGTCACAAAAACGTCATAAATGTCTCAAAATCGTCACTCCGCGGTATGAGGTCAAAAATATCACAAAAACGTTATCCTGCGGGATGAAGTCAAAAATATCACAAAAACGTAGTACCGCGGTATAAGGTCAAAAATGTCACAAAAACGTCATACCGCGGAATGTCAAAAATTTCACAAAAAAGTCATACCACGGTATGAGGTCTCAAATGTCACAAAAACGTCATACCGCGGAATCATGTCAAAAATGTCACAAAAAGGTCAAAAATGTCATAAAAACGTTTTATCGCGGTATGATGTCAAAAATGTCAAAAACATCATACCGCGGGATGACGTATACAATATCATAAAAATTTCATACCGCGGGATGAGGTCAAGAATGTCACAAAAAAGTCATACCGCGGTATGAGGTCAAAAATGTCACAAAAACGTCATATCGCGGAATGAGGTCAAAAATGCCTCAAAAGGGTCAAAAATGTCTCAAAAACGTGATACCGCGGTATGAGGTCAAAAATGTCACAATAAAGTCATACCGCTGTATGAGGCCAAAAACGTCACAATAGTCACAATAATGTCATAAAGAACGTGATACCGCGGGATGAGGTCAAAAATGTCACAAAAACGTCATACAGCGGGATGATGTCAAAAATGTCACAAGAATTTCATACCGCGGTATGAGGTCAAAAATGTCACAAAAACGTCATACCGGGGGATGAGGTCAAAAGTGTCACAAAAAGGTCAAAAATGTCACAAAAACGTCATACCGTGGGATGAGGTCAAAAATGTCACAAAAAAATCAAAGCGGTATGAAGTCAAAAATATCACAAAAACGTCATACCACGGTCTGATGTCAAAAATGTCACACAAACCTCATACCGCGGAATGATGTCGAGAATGTCCCAAAAACGTCATACCGCGGAATGATGTCGAAAATTGCATAAAAAGGTCAAAAATGTCGCAAAAACGTCAAACCGCGGGATGAGGTAAAAAATGTCACAAAAACTTCATACCGCGGGATGATGTCAAAAATGTCCTAAAAACGTCATATCGCGGGATGAGGTCAAAAATATCACAAAAACGTCATACCGCGGAATGATGTCAAAAATTTCACAAAAAAGTCATAGCGCGGAATGATGTCAAAAATGTCAAAAAAATTTCATACTGCCGTATGAGGTCAAACATGTCACAAAAATTTCATACCGATGAATTAAGTCAAAAATGTCATAAAAACGTCATACCACCTGATGAGGTGAAAAATGTCACAAAAATGTCAAAATTGTCACGAAAACATCATACCGCTTGATGAGGGCAAGAATGTCACAAAGATCTCATACCGCCGGATGAGGTCAAAAATGTCACA
>JAMOIN010001146.1:0-83000 GCA_024666655.1 Dascyllus trimaculatus
ACACCGGACCCCACAGCCTAGCTCACCGATCTCCCCAGGACAGCACACGGGGCCCACCACTACCACAGCCCGCCTGGCTCTCCAGCAGAGCCTGTTCGAACCAGTCCCCATCAGAGCCTGTCCACACGGCTCCCCAGCAGCACAGCACAGCAAACCGGGTTCCCCAGCACAGCACACGGGGGCCCCCTGCACCACAGCCAGCCTGGCTCTCCAATAGATCCTGTTCACACCGCTCCCCAGCAGAGCCTTTCTACACGGCTCCCCAGCAGCACAGCCCAGCACACCGGGCTCCCCAGCCCAGCTCACCGGGCTCCCCAGCACAGCACATGGGGGCCCCCAGCACCACAGCCCGCCTGACTCTCCATCAGAGCCTGTTCACATCGCTCATCAGCAGAGCCGGTCCACACGGCTCCCCAGCAGCACACCCAAGGACACCGGGCTTTCCAGCACAGCACACGGGGGCCCCCAGCACCACAGCCCACCTGGCTCTCCATTAGAGACTGTTCACACCGCTCCCCAGCAGAGTCTGTTAACTCCGCTGCCCAGCAGAGCCTGTCTACACGGCTCCCCAGCACCACAGCCCAGCACACCGGGCTCCCCAGCCCAGCTCACCGGGCTCCCGAAGCACAGCACACGGGGCCCCCCAGCACCACAGGCCGCTGGCTCCCCAGCAGAGCCTGCTCAAACCACTCCCCAGCAGTCCCTGTCCACACGGCTCCCCAGCAGCACCGCCTAGCACAGCGGGCTCCCCGGCCAAGCTCACCGGGCTCCCCAGCCCAGCTCACCGGGCTCCCAGCAAAGCACACGGGGGCCCCCAACACCACAGCCTGCCTGGCTCTCCATCAGAGCCTGTTCAAACCAATCCCCAGCAGAGACTGTCCATACGGCTCCCCAGCAGCACAGCCCTGCACACCGGGCTCCCCAGCCCAGCTAACCGGGCTCCCCAGCACAGCACACGGGGGCCCCCAGCACCACAGCCCGCCTGCCTCTCCAACAGAGCCTGTTCACAAAGCTCCCCAGCAGAGCCAGTATGCACGGCTCCCCAGCAGAACACCCTAGGACACCTGGCTCCCCAGCACAGCACACGGGGGCCCCCAGCACCACAGCCCGCCTGGCTCTCCAGCAGAGCCTGTTCAAACCACTCCCCAGCAGTCCCTGTCCACACGGCTCCCCAGCAGCACCGCCTAGCACACCGGGCTCCCCACCCAGGCTAAACGGGCTCCCCAGCATGGAACACGGGGACCCCCAGCACCACAGCCAGCCTGGCTCTGCAGCAGAGCCTCTTCAAACCAATCCCAAGCAGAACCTGTCCACACGGCTCCCCAGCAGCACAGCCCAGTACACCGGGCTCCCCAGCCCAGCTCAACGGGCTCCCCAGCACAGCACACGGGGCCCCCCAGCAGAGCCTGTCTACACGGTTGGCCAGCACCACAGTCCAGTACACCGGGCTCCCCAGCCCAGCTCACCGGGCTCCGTAGCAGAGCACACGGGGGCCCCCAGCACCACAGCCCGACTGGCTCTCCATCAGAGCCTGTTCACACCGCTCCCCAGCAGAGCCTGTCTACACGGCTCCCCAGCAGCACAGCCCAGCACACCGCAGCACAGCCCGCCTGGCTCTCCAGCAGAGCCTGTTCACACCGCTCCCCAGCAGACCCGGTCCACACGGCTCCCCAGCAGCACAGAACAGCACACAGTGTTCCCCAGCACAGCACACGGGGGCCCCCAGCACCACGGCCCGCCTGGCTCTCCAGCAGAGCCTGTTCAAACCACTCCCAAGCAGAGCCGGTCGACACGGCTCCCCAGCAGCACAGCCCAGCACACTGGCCTCCCAAGCCCAGCTCACCGGGCTCCCCAGCACAGCACACGGGGCCCCCCAGCAACCTCAGCCCACCTGGCTTTCCAGCAGAGCCACTTCACACCGCTCCCCAGCAGAGCCTGTCCACACGGCTCCCCAGCATCACAGCCCAGCACACCGGGCTCCACAGGACAGAACACGGGGGCCCCCAGCACAGCACACGGGGGCCCCCAGCACCACAGCCTGCCTGGCTCTCCATCAGAGACTGTTCACACCGCTCCCCAGCAGAGCCTGTTCACTCCGCTCCCCAGCAGAGCCTGTCTACACGGCTCCCCAGCACCACAGCCCAGCACACCGGGCTCCCCAGCCCAGATCACCGGGCTCCCCAGCACAGCACACGGGGCCCCCCAGCACCACAGCCCGCCTGGCTCCCCAGCAGAGCCTGTTCAAACCAGTCCCCAAGAGAGCCTGTCCACACGGTTCACCCGCAGCACAACCCAGCACACCGGGCTCCCCAGCACAGGACACAGGGGCCCCCAAAACAGCACACGGGGCCCCCCAGCACCAAAGCCCGCCTGGCTCTCCAGCAGAGCCTGTTCAAACCACTCCCAAGCAGAGCCGGTCGACACGGCTCCCCAGCAGCACAGCCCAGCACACTGGCCTCCCAAGCCCAGCTCACCGGGCTCCCAAGCAGAGCACACGGGGCCCCCCAGAACCTCAGCCCACCTGGCTTTCCAGCAGAGCCACTTCACACCGCTCCCCAGCAGAGCCTGTCCACACGGCTCCCCAGCATCACAGCCCAGCACACCGGGCTCCCCAGCACAGAACACCGGGGCCCCCAGCACAGCACACGGGGGCCCCCAACACCACAGCCTGCCTGGCTCTCCAGCAGAGCGTGTTCAACCCTCTCACCAGAAGAGCCTGTCCACACGGCTCCCCAGCACCACAGCCCAGCACACCTGGCTCCCCAGCACAGCTCACCGGGCTCCCCTGAACCACAGCCCGCCTGACTCTCCATCAGAGCCGGTTCAACCCTCTCCCCATCAGAGCCTGTCCATACGGCTTCCCAGCACCACAGCCCAGCACACTGGGCTCCTAAGCCCAGCTCACTGGGCTCCCGAGTACAGCACACGGGGGCCCCCAGCACCACAGCCCGGTTGGCTTTCCATCAGAGCCTTTTCACACCGCTCCCCGGCAGTGCCTGTCGACACGGCTCCCCAGCAGCACAGCCCAGCACACCGGGCTCCCCAGCCCAGCTCACCAGGGTCCCCAGCACAGAACACGGGGCCCCCGGCACCACAGCCCGAAAGGCTCTCCAGCAGAGAATGTTCAAGCCACCCCTCAGAAGAGCCTGTCCACACGGCTCCCCAGTACCACAGCCCAACACACCGGGCTCACCATCCCAGCTAAACGGGCTCCCCAGCACAGCTCACCAGGCTCCCCAGCACAGCACACGGGGGCCCCTAGCACCACAGCCCGGCTGGCTTTCCATCAGAGCCTTTTCACACAGCTCCCCGGCAGAGCCTGTCCACACAGCTCGCCAGCAGCACAGCCCAGCACACCGGGCTCCCCGGCCCTGCTCACCGGGCTCCCCCGCAAAGCACACGGAGGCCCCCAGCACCACAGAACGCCTGGCTGTCCATCAGAGCCTGTTCACACGGCTCCCCAGCAGAGCCTGTCAACACGTATCCCCAGCACCACAGTCCAGCACACCGGGCTCCCCAGCCCAGCTCAACGAGCTCCCCAGCCCAGCACACCGGGCTACCCGGCCCAGCTCACCGGGCTCCCCAGCACAGCACACGGGGCCCCCCAGCAACACAGCCCGCCTGGCTCTCCATCAGAGCCTGTTCAAACCACTCCCCAGCAGAGCCGGTCCACATGGCTCCCCAGCACCACAGCCCAGCACACCGGGCTCCCCAGCACCACAGCCCAGCACACCGGGCTCCCCAGCACAGCTCACCGGACTCCCCAGCACAGCACACGGGGGCCCCCTACACCACAGCCCGCCTGGCTCTCCATCAGTGCCTGTTCACACCGCTCCCCATCAGAGCCTGTCTACACGGCTCCCCAGCACCACAGCCCAGCACACCGAGCTCCCTGGCCCAGCTCACCGCGCACCCCAGCACAGCACACGGGGCCCACCAGCACCACAGCCCGAATGGCTCCCCAGCAGAGCCTGTCCACACGGCTCCCCAGCACCACAGCCCAGCAAGCCTGGCTCCCCAGCCCTGCACACCGGGCTCCCCAGCCTAGCTCAAAGGGCTGCCAAGCACAGCACACGGGGCCCCGCAGAACCAAAGCCCGCCTGGCTCTCCTTCAGAGCCTGTACAACCGTCTTCCCAGCAGAGCCTGTCCACACTGCTCCCCAGCACCACAGCCCAACACACCGGGCTCCCCAGCCGAGCTCACCGGGCTCCCCAGGACAGCACACGGGGCCCCCCAGCACCATAGCCCGCCTGGCTCTCCATCAGGGCCTTTTCACACTCCTCCGCAGCAGAGCCTGTCCACACGGCTCCCCAGCACCACAGCCCAGCACACTGGGCTCCCCAGCCGAGCTCACCGGGCTCCCCAGGACAGCACACGGGGCCCCCCAGCACCATAGCCCGCCTGGCTCTCCATCAAAGCCTGTTCACACTGCTCCCCCAGCAGAGCCTGTCTTCACGGCTCCCCATCACCACAGCCCAGCACACCGGGCTCCCCAGCCCAGCTCACCGGGCTCCACAGAACAGCACACGGGGCCCCCCAGCATCACAGCCCGCCTGGCTCTCCATCATAGCCTGGTCACAGCGCTCCGCAGCAGAGCCTGTCCACACGGCTCCCCAGCAGCACAGCCCAGCACACCGGGCTCCCCAGCCAAGCTCAGCGGGTTCGCCAGCACAGCACAAGGGGGCTCTCAGCACCACAGCCCGGCTGACTCTCCATCAGAGCCTGTTCACACCGCTCAACAGCACAGCCTGTCTACACGGCTACCAATCACCACAGCCCAGCACACAGGGATCCCCAGCATAGCTCACCGGGCTCCTGAGCACAGCTCACGGGGGCCCCCAGCACCACAGCCCGCCTGGCTCTCCATCAGGGCCTGTTCACACCCCTCCGTAGCACAGCCTGTCTACACGGCTCCCCAGCACAATAGCCCAGCACACCGGGCTCCCCAGCCCAGCTCACCGGGCTCCCCAGCAGAGCACACGGGGCCCCCCAGCACCACAGCCTGCCTGGCTCTCCAGCAGAGCCTGTTCAAACCACTCCCCAGCAGAGCGTGTCTACACGGCTCCCCACAGAACAGCCCAGCACACCGGGCTCCTCTGCCCAGCTCACCGGGCTCCCCAGCACCACAGCCCGCCTGGCTTTCCAGCAGAGCCTGTTCACACCCCTCCCCACCATAGCGAGTCCACACGGCTCCCAAGGACCACAGCCCAGCACCCTGGGCTCCCCAGCCCAGCTCACAGGGCTCCCCAGCACAGCACACGGGGCCCCCCAGCACCATAGCCTGCCGGGTTCTCCAACAAAGACTGTTCATACCCCTCCATAGATGAGCCTGTCTACACGGCTCCCCAGCACAACAGACCAGCACACCGGGCTCCCCAGCCCAGCTCACCGGGCTCCCCAACACAGCACACGGGCCCACCCAGCACCATAGCCCGCATGGCTCTCCAGCAGAGCCTGTTAATCCCTCTCCCCAGCAGAGCCTGTCCACACGGCTACCCAGCACCACAGCCCAGCACACCGGGCTCCCCAGCACAGCTCACCGGGCTCCCCTGAACCACAGCCCGCCTGGCTCTCCATCAGAGCCTGTTCAACCCTCTCCCCAGCAGAGCCTGTCCACACGGCTCCCCAGCACCACAGCCCAGCACACCGGGCACCCCAGCACAGCACACGGGGCCCCCCAGCACCACAACCCGCCTGGCTCTCCAGC
Source organism: Dascyllus trimaculatus (assembly GCA_024666655.1). Taxonomy (NCBI): domain Eukaryota; kingdom Metazoa; phylum Chordata; class Actinopteri; family Pomacentridae; genus Dascyllus; species Dascyllus trimaculatus. The sequence continues at coordinate 5,709 of JAMOIN010001146.1, forward strand.
AGAGCCTCTTCACACCGCTCCCCAGCAGAGCCTGTCCACACGGCTCCCCAGCAGCACAGCCCAGCACACCGGGCTCCCCATCACAGCACACGGGGGCCTCCAGCACAGCACACAGGGGCCCCCAGCACCACAGCCTGCCTGGCTCTCCAGCAGAACCTATTCAAACCACTCCCCAGCAGAGCCTGTCCACTCGGCTCCCCAGCACTACAGCCCAGCACACCGGGCTCCCCAGCCCAGCTCAACGGGCTCCCCAGCACAGCACACGGGGGCCCCCAGCACCAAAGCCCGCCTGGCTCAAAATCAGAGCATGTTCAACCCTCTCCCCAGCAGAGCCTGTACACACAGTTCCCCAGCACCACAGCCCAGCACACCGGGCTCCCCAGCCCACCTCAACGGGCTTCCCAGCAAAGCACATGGGGCCCCCCAGCACCACAGCCCACCAGGCTCTCCATCAGAGCCTGTTCACACCGCTCCCCAGAAGAGCCTGTCTACACGTCTCCCCAGCAGCACAGCCCAGCACACCGCAGCACAGCCCGCCTGCATCTCCATCAGAGCCTGTTCAAACCGCTACCCAGCTGATCCTGTCCACACGGCTCCCCAGCAGCACAGCCCAGCACACCGGGCTCCCCAGCCCAGCACAACGGGTTCCCCAGCACAGCACACGGGGGCCCCCAGCACCACGGCCCGCCTGGCTATCCAACAGACCTTGTTCAAACCACTCCAAAGCAGAGCCGATCCACACGGCTCCCCAGCAGCACAGCCCAGTACACTGGCCTGCCCAGCCCAGCTCACCGGGCTCCCCAGCACAGCACACGGGGCCCCCCAGCACCACAGCCCGCCTGGCTCTCCATCAGAGCCTGTTCACACCGCTCACCAGCAGAGCCTGTCTACACGGCTCCCCAGCAGCACAGCCCAGCACACCGGGCTCCCCAGCCAAGCTCACCGGGCTCCCCAGCACAGCACACGGGGCCCCCCAGCAACACAGCCCGCCTGGCTCTCCAGCAGAGCCTCTTCACACCGCTCCCCAGCAGAGCCTGTCCACACGGCTCCCAAGCAGCACAGCCTAGCACACCGGGCTCAATAGCCGATCTCACCGAGCTCCGCAGCACAGCACACGGGGCCCCCCAGCACAGCACACGGGGCCCCCCCAGCACAGCACACGGGGCTTCCCAGCACAACAGCCCGGCTGGCTCTCAATCAGAGCCTGTACAAAACTCTCCTCAGCAGAGCCTGTCCACACGGCTCACCAGCACCACAGCCCAGCACACCGGGCTCCCCAGCCCAGCACACGGGGCCCCCCAGCACCACATCCCGCCTGGCGCTCCATCAGAGCCTGTTCACACCGCTCCCCAGCAGAGCCTTTCCACGCTGCTCCCCAGCACCACAGCCCAGCACACCGGGCTCCCCAGCCCTTCTCACCCTGCTCCCCAGCACAGCACACGGGGGCCCCGAGCACAGCTCACCGGGCTCGCCTGAACCACAGCCCGCCTGGCTCTCCGTCAGAGCATGTTCAACCCTCTCCCCAGCAGAGCCTGTCCACACGGCTCCCCAGCACCACAGCCCAGCACACCGGGCTCCCCAGCACAGCACACGGGGCCCCCCAGCACCACAGCCCGCCTGACTCTCCAGCAGAGCCTGTTCAAACCACTCGCCAGCAGAGCCTGTCTACACGGCTACCCAGCACCACAGCCCTGCTCACCGGGCTCCTCTGCCCAGCTCACCGGGCTCCCCAGCACAGCACACTGGGCCCCCAAACACCACAGCCCGCCTGGCTCTCCAGCAGAACCTGTTCTAACCACTCCCGAGCAGAGCCGGTCCACACGGCTCTCCAGCACCACAGCCCAGCACACCGGGCTCCCCAGCACAGCACACGGGGCCCCCCAGCACCACAGCCCGCCTGGCTCTCCATCAGGGCCATTTCAAACCACTCCCCAACAGAGCCTGTCCACACGGCTCCCCAGCATCACAGCCCAGCACACTGGGCTCCCCAGCCAAGCTCACAGGGCTCCCCAGCACAGCACACGGGACCCCCCAGAACCATAGCCCGCCTGGCTCTCCAACAAAGCCTGTTCAACCCTTCCACAGCAGAGCCTGTCTACACGGCTCCCCAGCACAACAGCCAAGCACACCGGGCTCCCCAGCTCAACTCACCGGGCTCCCAGGCAAAGCACACGGGCCCCCCCAGCACCATTTCCCGCCTGGCTCTCCATCAAAGCTTGTTCACACCGCTCCCCAGCAGAGCCTGTCTACATGGCTCCCCATCACCACAGCCCAGCACACCGGGCTCCCCAGCCAAGCACACCGGGCTCCCCAGCCAGGCTCAGCGGGCTCCCCAGCATGGAACACGGGGGCCCCCAGCACCACAGCCCGCCTGACTCTCCATCAGAGCCTGTTCAAACCGATCCCCACCAGAGCCTGTCCATACGGCTCGCCAGTGCCACAGCCCAGCACACCGGGCTCCCCAGCACAGCACACGGGGCCCCCCAGCACCACAGCGCGCCTGGCTCTCCAGCAGAGCCTGTTCAAACCACTCGCCAGCAGAGCCTTTCCACATGGCTCCCCAGCAGCAGAGCCCAGCACACCGGTCTCCCCAGCCCACCTCACCGGGCCCCCCAGCACAGCACACGGGGCCCCCCAGCACCAAAGCCCGCCTGGCTATCCATCAAAGCCTGTTCACACCGCTCCCCAGCAGAGCTTGTCTACACGGCTCCCAATCGCCACAGCCCAGCACACCGGGCTCCCCAGCCCAGCTCACCGGTCTCCCCAGGACAGCACACGGGGCCCCCCAGCACCACAGCCCGCCAGGCATTCCATCAGAGCCTGGTCACAGCTGTCCGCAGCAGAGCCTTTCCACACGGCTCCCCAGCAGAAAAGCCCAGCACACCGGGCTCCCCAGCCAAGCTCACTGGGCTCCCCAGCACAGCACACCGGGCACCCCAGCACCAATGCCCGCCTGGCTCCCTAGCAGAGCATGTCCACACGGCTCCCCAGCAGCACAGCCCAGCACACCGGGATCCCCAGCACAGCACACGGGGGCCCCAAGCACCACAGCCCGCCTGGCTCTCCATCATAGCCTCTTCACACCGCTCCCCAGCAGAGATTGTCTACACGGCTCCCCAGCACCACAGCCCAGCACACCGGGCTCCCCAGCACAGCACACGGGGGCCCCCAGCACCACAGCCCGCCTGGCTCTCAATCAGAGCCTGTTCAAACCACTCCCCAGCAGAGCCTGTCCACACACCTCCCCAGCAGCACAGCCCAGCACAACGGGCTCGCCAGCCCAGCTCGCCGGGCTCCCCAGCACAGAACAAGGGGGCCCAAAGCACCACAGCACGCCTGGCGCTCCATCAGAGCCTGTTCACACCGCTCCCCAGCAGAGCCTTTCTACACTGCTCCCCAGCACCACAGCCCAGCACACCGGGCTCCCCAGCCCTGCTCACCGGGCTCCCCAGCACAGTCCACGGGGGCCCCCAGGACAGCTCACCGGGCTCCCCAGCACAGCACACGGGGGCCACCAGCACCACAGCCCGATTGGCTTTCCATCAGAACCTTTTCACTCCGCTCCCCAGCAGAGCCTGTCTACACAGCTCCCCAGCACCACAGCCCAGCACACCAGGCTCCCCAGCCCAGCTCACCGGGCTCCCCAGCACACCACAAGGGGCCCCCCAACACCACAGCCCGCCTGGCTCTCCATCAGAGCCTGTTCAAACCACTCCCAAGCAGAGCCTGTCCACACGGGTCGCCAGCAGCACAGCCCAGCACACCGGGTTCCCCGGCCCAGCTCACCGGGCTCCCCAGCAAAGCACACGGGGGCCCCCATCACCACAGAACGCCTGGCTGTCCATCAGAGCCTGTTCACACTGCTCCCCAGCAGAGCCTGTCCACACGGCTCCCCAGCACCACAGCCCAGCACACCGGCTCCCCAGCCCAGTTCAACGGGCTCCCCAGCCCAGCACAACGGGCTCCCCGGCCCAGCTCACCGGGCTCCCCAGCAAAGCACACGGGGGCCCCCAGAACCACAGAACGCCTGCCTGTCCATCAGAGCCTGTTCACACTGCTCCCCAGCCGAGCCTGTCAACATGGCTCCCCAGCACCACAGCCCAGCACACCGGGCTCCCCAGCCCAGCTCAACGGGCTCCCCAGCCCAGCCCACCGGGCTCCCGACCAAATCACACGGGGGCCCCCAGCACTACAGCCCGCCTGGCTCTCCATCAGAGCCTGTTTCCACTTCACCTCCGATCAACCAGTTTTTCCAGTTTTTTGTGCTAACTTCTGCTTTAGGGGCAATTGGTTCTGACATCATTGTGAGTATGCTTTGGTGGTTTTTTCACTGAGGTTGAGCAGTTAGTTTGGACCTTTTTGCACTAACTGCTCACTGGGCTCCCCAGCACCACAACCCAACACACCGGGCTCCCCAGCCCAGCTCACCGGGCTCCCCAGCACAGCACACGGGGGCCCCCAGAACCAAAGCCCGCCTGGCTCTCCAGCAGAGCCGGTTCACACCGCTCCCCAGCAGAGCCTGTCTACACGGCTCCCCAGCAGCACAGCCCAGCACACCGGGCTCCTCTGCCCAGCTCACCGGGCTCCCCAGCACCACAGCCCGCCTGGCTCTCAATCAGAGCCTGTTCAAACCACTCCCCAACAGAGCCTGTCCACACGGCTCCCCAGCACCACAGCCCAGCACACTGGGCTCCCCAGCCCAGCTCAACGGGCTGCCCAGGACAGCACACGGTCCCCCCCAGCACCACAGCCCGCCTGGCTCTCCATCAGAGCCTGTTCAAACCACTCGCCAGCAGAGCCTGTCCACACGGCTGCCCAGCAGCAGAGCCTAGCACACCGGTCTCCACAGCCCACCTCACCGGGCCCCCCAGCACAGCACACGGGGGCCCCCACCATCACAGCCTGCCTGGCTCTCCATCAGAGTATGTTCACACCGGTCCCCAGCAAAGCCTGTCTACACGGCTCCCCATCACCACAGCACTGCACACCGGGCTCCCCAGCCCAGCTCACCGGGCTCCCCAGGACAGCACACAGGGTCCCCCAGCCCCACAGTCCGCCTGGCAATCCATCAGAGCCTGGTCACAGCGCTCCGCAGCAGAGCCTTTCTACACGGCTCCCCAGCACCACAGCCCAGCACACCGGGCTCCCTAGCCCAGCTCACCGGGCTCCCCAGCACTGCACACGGGGCACCCCAGCACCACAGCCCGCCTGGCTCTCGAGCAGAGCCTATTCAAACAACTCCCCAGCAGAGCCTGTCCACACGGCTCCCCAGCACCACAGCCCAGCACACCGGGCTCCCCAGCAAAGCTCAACGAGATCCCCAGCACAGCACACGGGGCCCCCCAGCAACACAGCCCGCCTGGCTCTCCATCAGAGCCTGTTCACTCCGCTCCGCAGCAGAGCATGTTCAAACCACTCCCCAACAGAGCCTGTACACAAGGCTCCCCAGCACCACAACCCAGCACACCGGGCTCCCCAGCCAGGTTCAACGGGCGCCCCAGCATGGCACACGGGGCCCCCCAGCACAGCACACGGGGCGTCCCAGCACAACAGCCCGCCTGGCTCTCCATCACAGCCTGTTCACTCCGCTCCCCAGCAGAGCCTGTCTACACGGCTCCCCAGCAGCACAGCCGAGCACACCGGGCTGCCCAGCCGATCTCACCGGGCTCCGCAGCACAGCACACGGGGGCCCCCAGCACCACATCCCGCCTGGCTCTCCATCATGGCCTGTTCACACCGCTCCCCAGCAGAGCCTGTCCACACGGCTCCCCAGCACCACTGCCCAGCACACCGGGCTCCCCAGCCAGGCTCAACGGGCTCCCCAGCATGGAACACGGGGACCCCCAGCACCGCAGCCAGCCTGGCTCTGCAGCAGAGCCTGTTCAAGCCACTCCCCAGAAGAACCTGTCCACATGGCTCCCCAGCAGCAAAGCCCAGTACACCGGGCTCCCCAGCCCAGCTCACCGGGCTCCCCAGCACAGCACACGGGGCTCCCCAGCAGAGCCTGTCTACACGGTTGGCCAGCACCACAGTCCAGTACACCGGGCTCCACAGCCCAGCTCACCAGGCCCCCCAACACAGCACACGGGGGCCCCAAGCACCACAGCCCGCCTGGCTCTCCATCAGAGCCTGTTCAACCCTCTCCCCAGCAGAGCCTGTCCACACGGCTCCCCAGCACCACAGCCCAGAACACCGGGCTCCCAAGCGCAGCTCAACGGGCTCCCCAGCACAGCGCATGGGACAACCCAGCACCACAGCCCGCCTGGCTCTCCATCAGAGCCTGTTCACACCGCTCCCCAGCAGAGCCTGTCTACACGGCTCCCCAGCAGCACAGCCCAGCAGACCCAACACAGGCCGCCTGGCTCTCCAGCAGAGCCTGTTCACACCGCTCCCCAGCAGACCCGGTCCACACGGCTCCCCAGCAGCACAGCCCAGCACACCGCAACACAGGCCGCCTGGCTCTCCAGCAGAGCCTTTTCACACCGCTCCCCAGCAGACCCGGTCTACACGGCTCCCCAGCAGCACAGAAAAGCACACCGGGTTCCCCAGAACAGCACACGGGGGCCCCAAGCACCACGGCCCGCCTGGCTCTCCAGCAGAGCCTGTTCAAACCACTCCCAAGCAGAGCCGGTCCACACGGCTCCCCAGCAGCACAGCCCAGCACACTGGCCTCCCAAGCCCAGCTCACCGGGCTCCCCGGCACAGCACACGGGGCCCCCCAGCACCTCAGCCCACCTGGCTATCCAGCAGAGCCTCTTCACACCGCTACCCAGCAGAGCCTGTCTACACGGTTGGCCAGCACCACAGTCCAGTACACCGGGCTCCCAAGCCCAGCTCACCAGGCCCCCCAACACAGCACACGGGGGCCCCCAGCACCACAGCCCGCCTGGCTCTCCATCAGAGCCCGTTCAACCCTCTCCACAGCAGAGCCTGTCCACACGGCTCCCCAGCCCCACAGCCCAGAACACCGGGCTCCCAAGCGCAGCTCAACGGGCTCCCCAGGACAGCACACGGTCCCCCCGAGCACCACAGCCCGCCTGGCTCTCCATCAGAGCCTGTTCAAACCACTCCCCAGCAGAGCGAGTCCACACATCTCCCAAGCACCACAGCCCAGCACACCGGGCTGCCCAGCCCAGCTCACCGGTCTCCCCAGCACAGCACACGGGCCCCCCCAGCACCATAGCCCGCCTGGCTCTCCATCAGAGCCTGGTCACACCGCTCCGCAGCAGAGCCTGTCAACACGGCTCCCAAGCAGCACAGCCCAGCACACCGGGCTCGCCAGCCTAGCTTAACGAGATCCCCAGCACAGCACACGGGCCCCTCCAGCACCACAGCCCGCCTGGCTCTCCATCAGAGCCTGTTCACTCCGCTCCCCAGCAGAGCCTGTTCAAACAACTCCCCAGCAGAGCCTGTACACACGGCTCCCCAGCACCACAGCCCAGCACACCGGGCTCCGAAGCCCAGCTCAACGGGCTCCCCAGCTCAGCACATGGGATGCCCCAGCACAGCACACGGGGCTTCCAAGCACAACAGCCCGCCTGGCTCTCCATCAGAGCCTGTTCACTCCGCTCCCCAGCAGAGCCTGTTCAAACCACTCGCAAGCAGAGCCTGTCCACTCGGCTTCCCAGAAGAGCCTGTCCACACGGCTCTCCAGCACCACAGCCCAGCACACCGGGCTCCACATTCCAGGTCAACGGGCTCCGCAGCACAGCACACGGGAGCCCCCAGCACCACAGCCCGCCTGGCTATCCAGCAGCGCCTCTTCAAACCACTCCCCAGCAGAGCCTGTCCACACGGCTCCCCAGCATCACAGCCCAGCACACCGGGCTCCCCAGCCCAGCTCAATGAGATCCCCAGCACAGCAAACGGGCCCCCTAGAACCACAGACCGCCTGGCTCTCGAGCAGAGCCTGTTCAAACCACTCCCCAGCAGAGCCTGTCCACACGGCTCCCCAGCATCACAGCCCAGCACACCGGGCTCCCCAGCCCAGCTCAACGAGATCCCCAGCACAGCACACGGGGGCCCCCAGCACCACAGCCCGCCTGGCTCTCCATCAGAGCCTGTTCACACCGCTCCCCAGCAAAGCCTGTCCACACGGCTCCCCAAAACCACAGCCCAGCACACCGGGCACCCAAGCACAGCACACGGGGCCCACCAGCACCACATCCCGCCTGGCTCTCCAGCAGAGCCTGTTCAAACCACTCGCCAGCAGAGCCTGTCCACACGGCTCCCCAGCAGCACAGCCCATCACACCGGGCTCCCCGGCCCAGCCCACCGGGCTCCCCAGCACAGCACACGGGGCCCCCCAGCACCACAGCCCGCCTGGCTCTCCATCAGAGCCATTTCAAACCGCTCCCTAGAAGAGCATGTCCACACGGCTCCCCAGCACCACAGCCCAACACACCGGGCTCCGAAGCCCAGCTCAACGGGCTCAACAGCACAGCACACGGGGCCCCCCAGAACCACAGCCCACCTGGCTCTCCATCATAGCCATTTCAAACTGCTCCCCAGCAGAGCCTGTCCACACGGCTCCCCAGCAGCAGAGCCCAGCACACCGGTCTCCACAGCCCACCTCACCGGGCCCCCCAGCACAGCACACGGGGGCCCCCACCATCACAGCCCGCCTGGCTCTCCATCAGAGTATGTTCACACCGGTCCCCAGCAAAGCCTGTCTACACGGCTCCCCATCACCACAGCACTGCACACCGGGCTCCCCAGCCCAGCTCACCGGGCTCCCCAGGACAGCACACAGGGTCCCCCAGCCCCACAGTCCGCCTGGCAATCCATCAGAGCCTGGTCACAGCGCTCCGCAGCAGAGCCTTTCTACACGGCTCCCCAGCACCACAGCCCAGCACACCGGGCTCCCCAGCACAGCACACGGGGCCCCCCAGCACCACAGCCCGCCTGGCTCTCGAGCAGAGCCTAATCAAACCACTCCCCAGCAGAGCCTGTCCACACGGCTCCCCAGCACCACAGCCCAGCACACCGGGCTCCCCAGCAAAGCTCAACGAGATCCCCAGCACAGCACACGGGGCCACCCAGCACCACAGCCCGCCTGGCTCTCCATCAGAGCCTGTTCACTCCGCTCCGCAGCAGAGCCTGTTCAAACCACTCCCCAACAGAGCCTGTACACAAAGCTCCCCAGCACCACAACCCAGCACACCGGGCTCCCCAGCCCAGCTCAACGGGCTCCTGAGCACAGCACACGGGGCCCCCCAGCACAGCACACGGGGCGTCCCAGCACAACAGCCCGCCTGGCTCTCCATCACTGCCTGTTCACTCCGCTCCCCAGCAGAGCCTGTCTACACGGCTCCCCAGCAGCACAGCCGAGCACACCGGGCTGCCCAGCCGATCTCACCGGGCTCCGCAGCACAGCACACGGGGGCCCCCAGCACCACATCCCGCCTGGCTCTCCATCATGGCCTGTTCACACCGCTCCCCAGCAGAGCCTGTCCACACGGCTCCCCAGCACCACTGCCCAGCACACCGGGCTCCCCAGCCAGGCTCAACGGGCTCCCCAGCATGGAACACGGGGACCCCCAGCACCGCAGCCAGCCTGGCTCTGCAGCAGAGCCTGTTCAAACCACTCCCCAGCAGAACCTGTACACACGGCTACCCAGCAGCACAGCCCAGTACACCGGGCTCCCAAGCCCAGCTCACCGGGCTCCCCAGCACAGCACACGGGGCTCCCCAGCAGAGCCTGTCTACATGGTTGGCCAGCACCACAGTCCAGTACACCGGGCTCCCCAGCCCAGCTCACCAGGCCCCCCAACACAGCACACGGGGGCCCCAAGCACCACAGCCCGCCTGGCTCTCCATCAGAGCCTGTTCAACCCTCTCCCCAGCAGAGCCTGTCCACACGGCTCCCCAGCACCACAGCCCAGAACACCGGGCTCCCAAGCGCAGCTCAACGGGCTCCCCAGCACAGCGCATGGGACAACCCAGCACCACAGCCCGCCTGGCTCTCCATCAGAGCCTGTTCACACCGCTCCCCAGCAGAGCCTGTCTACACGGCTCCCCAGCAGCACAGCCCAGCAGACCCAACACAGGCCGCCTGGCTCTCCAGCAGAGCCTGTTCACACCGCTCCCCAGCAGACCCGGTCCACACGGCTCCCCAGCAGCACAGCCCAGCACACCGCAACACAGGCCGCCTGGCTCTCCAGCAGAGCCTTTTCACACCGCTCCCCAGCAGACCCGGTCTACACGGCTCCCCAGCAGCACAGAAAAGCACACCGGGTTCCCCAGAACAGCACACGGGGGCCCCAAGCACCACGGCCCGCCTGGCTCTCCAGCAGAGCCTGTTCAAACCACTCCCAAGCAGAGCCGGTCCACACGGCTCCCCAGCAGCACAGCCCAGCACACTGGCCTCCCAAGCCCAGCTCACCGGGCTCCCCGGCACAGCACACGGGGCCCCCCAGCACCTCAGCCCACCTGGCTATCCAGCAGAGCCTCTTCACACCGCTACCCAGCAGAGCCTGTCTACACGGTTGGCCAGCACCACAGTCCAGTACACCGGGCTCCCAAGCCCAGCTCACCAGGCCCCCCAACACAGCACACGGGGGCCCCCAGCACCACAGCCCGCCTGGCTCTCCATCAGAGCCCGTTCAACCCTCTCCACAGCAGAGCCTGTCCACACGGCTCCCCAGCCCCACAGCCCAGAACACCGGGCTCCCAAGCGCAGCTCAACGGGCTCCCCAGGACAGCACACGGTCCCCCCGAGCACCACAGCCCGCCTGGCTCTCCATCAGAGCCTGTTCAAACCACTCCCCAGCAGAGCGAGTCCACACATCTCCCAAGCACCACAGCCCAGCACACCGGGCTGCCCAGCCCAGCTCACCGGTCTCCCCAGCACAGCACACGGGCCCCCCCAGCACCATAGCCCGCCTGGCTCTCCATCAGAGCCTGGTCACACCGCTCCGCAGCAGAGCCTGTCAACACGGCTCCCAAGCAGCACAGCCCAGCACACCGGGCTCGCCAGCCTAGCTTAACGAGATCCCCAGCACAGCACACGGGCCCCTCCAGCACCACAGCCCGCCTGGCTCTCCATCAGAGCCTGTTCACTCCGCTCCCCAGCAGAGCCTGTTCAAACAACTCCCCAGCAGAGCCTGTACACACGGCTCCCCAGCACCACAGCCCAGCACACCGGGCTCCGAAGCCCAGCTCAACGGGCTCCCCAGCTCAGCACATGGGATGCCCCAGCACAGCACACGGGGCTTCCAAGCACAACAGCCCGCCTGGCTCTCCATCAGAGCCTGTTCACTCCGCTCCCCAGCAGAGCCTGTTCAAACCACTCGCAAGCAGAGCCTGTCCACTCGGCTTCCCAGAAGAGCCTGTCCACACGGCTCTCCAGCACCACAGCCCAGCACACCGGGCTCCACATTCCAGGTCAACGGGCTCCGCAGCACAGCACACGGGAGCCCCCAGCACCACAGCCCGCCTGGCTATCCAGCAGCGCCTCTTCAAACCACTCCCCAGCAGAGCCTGTCCACACGGCTCCCCAGCATCACAGCCCAGCACACCGGGCTCCCCAGCCCAGCTCAATGAGATCCCCAGCACAGCAAACGGGCCCCCTAGAACCACAGACCGCCTGGCTCTCGAGCAGAGCCTGTTCAAACCACTCCCCAGCAGAGCCTGTCCACACGGCTCCCCAGCATCACAGCCCAGCACACCGGGCTCCCCAGCCCAGCTCAACGAGATCCCCAGCACAGCACACGGGGGCCCCCAGCACCACGGCCCGCCTGGCTCTCCATCAGAGCCTGTTCACACCGCTCCCCAGCAAAGCCTGTCCACACGGCTCCCCAAAACCACAGCCCAGCACACCGGGCACCCAAGCACAGCACACGGGGCCCACCAGCACCACATCCCGCCTGGCTCTCCAGCAGAGCCTGTTCAAACCACTCGCCAGCAGAGCCTGTCCACACGGCTCCCCAGCAGCACAGCCCATCACACCGGGCTCCCCGGCCCAGCCCACCGGGCTCCCCAGCACAGCACACGGGGCCCCCCAGCACCACAGCCCGCCTGGCTCTCCATCAGAGCCATTTCAAACCGCTCCCTAGAAGAGCATGTCCACACGGCTCCCCAGCACCACAGCCCAACACACCGGGCTCCGAAGCCCAGCTCAACGGGCTCAACAGCACAGCACACGGGGCCCCCCAGAACCACAGCCCACCTGGCTCTCCATCATAGCCATTTCAAACTGCTCCCCAGCAGAGCCTGTCCACACGGCTCCCCAGCACCACAGCCCAGCTCACCGGGCTATCCAGCACTGCACACGGGGCCCCCCAGCACCACAGCCCGCCTGGCTCTCGAGCAGAGCCTCTTCACACCGCTCCCCAGCAGAGCCTGTCTACACTGCTCCCCAGCAGCACACCCTAGGACACCGGGCTCCCCAGCACAGCTCACCGGGCTCCCGATCACGGCACACGGGGCCCCCCAGCACCACAGTCCGCCTGGCTCTCCAGCAGATCCTTTTGAAACCACTACCCAGCTGAGCCTGTCCACAGGGCTCCCCAGCAGCACAGCCCAGCACACCGGGCTCCCCAGCCCAGCTCACCGGGCTCCCCACCACAGCACAAGGGGCCCCCCAGCACAACAGCCCACCTTGCTCTCCATCAGAGCCTGTTCAACCCTCTCCCCAGCAGAGCCTGTCCACACGGCTCCCCAGCAGCACAGCCGAGCACATCGGAATCCCCAGTACAGAACACGGGGGCCCCCAGCACAGCACACGGGGCCCCCCAGCACCACAGCCCGCCTGGCTCTCCAGCAGAACCTGTTCAAACCGCTCCCCAGCAGAGCCTGTCCACACGGCTCCCCAGCAGCACGTCCCAGCACACCGGGCTTCCCAGCCCAGCTCACCGGGCTCCCCGGCACAGCACACGGGGGCCCCCAGCACCAAAGCCCGCCTGGCTCTCGATCAGAGCCTGTTCACACCGCTCCCCAGAACAGCCTCTCTACACTGCTCCCCAGCACCACAGCCCAGCACACCAGGCTCCCAAGCCCAGCTCACCGGGCTCCCCAGCAAAGACCACGGGTCCCCCCAGCACCTCAGCCCACCTGGCTTTCCAGCAGAGACTCTTCACAAGGCTCCCCAGCAGAGCCTGTCCACACGGCTCCACAGCAGCACAGCCCAGCACACCAGGCTCCACAGCCGAACTCACCGGTCTCCGCAGCACAGCACACGAGGCCACCCAGCACCACAGCCCAGCACACCGGGCTCCCCAGCCCAGCTCACCGGGCTCCCCAGCACAGCAGAGCCTTTTCAAAACCATTCCCCAGCAGAGACTGACCTTACGGGTCCCCAGCAGCACAGCCCTGAACACCGGGATCCCCAGCACAGCACACGGGGGCCCCCAGCACCACAGCCCGCCTGGCTCCCCAGCAGAGCCTGTCCACACGGCTCCCCAGACGCACAGACCAGCACACCGGGATCCCCAGCACAGCACACGGGGGCCCCCAGCACAACAGCCCGCCTGGTTCTCGAGCAGAGCCTCATCACACCGCTCCCCAGCAGAGCCTGTCTACACGGCTCCCCAGCAGCACAGCCAAGCACACTGGCTTCCCCAGCCCAACACACCGGGTTCCCCAACACAGCACACGGGGGCCCCCAGCACCACAGCCCGCCTGGCTCTCCATCAGAGCCTGTTCAAACCGCTCCCCAGCAGATCCTGTCAACATGGCTCCCCAGCAGCACAGCCCAGCACACTGGCCTCCCCAGCCCAACACACCGGGTTCCCCAACACAGCACACGGGGGCCCCCAGCACCACGGCCCGCCTGGCTCTCCAGCAGAGCCTGTTCAAACCACTCCCAAGCAGAGCCGGTCCACACGGCTCCCCAGCAGCACAACCCAGCACACTGGCCTCCCCAGCCCAGCTCACCGGGGTCCCCAGCACAGCACACGGGGCCCCACAGCACCACAGCCCACCTGGCTCTCCATCAGAGCCTGTTCACACCGCTCCCCAGCAAAGCCTGTCGACAGGGCTACCGAGCAGCACAGCCCAGCACACCGGGCTCCCCAGCCAAGCTCACCAGGCTCCCCAGCAAAGCACACGGGGGCCCCCAACACCACAGCCTGCCTGGCTCTCCATCAGAGCCTGTTCAAACCATTTCCCCAGCAGAGACTGTCCATACGGCTCCCCAGCAGCACAGCCCTGCACACCGGGCTCCGCAGCACAGCACACGGGGGCCCCCAGCACCACAGCCCAGCACACCGGGCTCCCCAGCCCTGCTCACCGGACTCCCCAGCACAGCACACGGGGGCCCCCATCACAGCTCACCGGGCTCCCCAGCACAGCACACTGGGCCCCCAAGCACCACAGCCCGCCTGGCGCTCCATCAGAGCATGTTCACACCGCTCCCCAGTAGAGCCTGTCCACACGGCTCCCCAGCAGCACAGCCCTGCACACCGGGCCTCCAAACCAGCTAACCGGGCTCCCCAGCACAGCACACGGGGGCCCCCAGCACCACAGCTGGCCTGGCTCTCCATCAGAGACTGTTCACACCGCTCCCCAGCAGAGCCTGTTCACTCCGCTCCCCAGCAGAGCATGTCTACACGGCTCCCCAGCACCACATCCCAGCACACCGGGCTCCCCAGCACTGGACACGGGGGCCCCCAGAACCACAGGCCGCCTGGCTCTCCAGCAGAGCCTGTTCACACCGCTCCCCAGCAGAGCCTGTCCACAGGGCTCCCCAGCACCACAGCCCGGCACACCGGGCTGCCAAGCCGATCTCACAGGGCTCCCCAGCCCAGCTCACCGGGCTCCCAAGCACCACAGCCCGCCTGGCTCCCCAGCAGAGCCTGTTCACACTGCTCCCCAGCAGAGCCTGTCTACACGGCTCCCCAGCAGCACAGCCCAGCACGCCGGGTTCCCCAGCACAGCACACGGGGGCCCCAAGCACCACAGCCCGCCTGGCTCTCCATCAGAGCCTGTTCAAACCACTCCCCAGCAGAGCCTGTCCACAGGGCTCCCCAGCAGCACAGCCCAGCACACCGGGCTCCCCAGCCCAGCTCACCGTGCTCCCCAGCACAGCACACGGGGGCCCCCAGCACCACAGCCTGGCTGGCTCTCCAGCAGAGCCTGTTCACACAGCTCCCCAGAAGAGCCAGTATGCACGGCTCCCCAGCAGCACTGCCCAGCTCAGCGGGCTCCACAGCACAGCACACGGGGGCCCCCAGCACCACAGCCCGCCAGGCTCTCCAGCAGAGCCTGTCCACTCGGCTCACCAGCAGCACTGCCCAGCTCACCGGGCTCCCCAGCACAGCACACGGGGCTTCCCAGCACCACAGCCCGCCTGGCTCTCCATCAGAGCCTGTTCACTCCGCTCCCCAGCAGAGCCTGTCCACACGGCTCCCCAGCACAACAGCCCAGCACACCGGGCTCCCCAGCCAAGCTCAACGGGCTCCCCAGCACAGCACACGGGGCCCCCCAGAACCACAGCCCGCCTAGCTCTGCAGCAGATCCTGTTCAATCCACTCCCCAGCAGAGCCTGTCCACACGGCTCCCCATCACCACAGCCCAGCACACCGGGCTCCCAAGCCCAGTTCACCGGGCCCCCCAGCAAAGCACACGGGGGCCCCCAGCACCACAGCCCGCCTGGCTCTCAATCAGAGCCTGTTCACACCGCTCCCCAGCAGAGCATGTCTTCACGGTTCGCAAGCACCACAGCCCAGCACACCTGGCTCCCCAGCCCAGCTCAACGGGCTCACCAGCACAGCACACGGGGGCTCCCAGCACCACAGCCCGCCTGGCTGTCAAGCAGAGCCTGTCCACACCGCTCCCCAGAAGAGCCTGTCCACACGGCTCCCCAGCAGAACAGCCCAGCACACCGGGCTCCCCAGCCCAGCTCAACGGGCTCCCCAGCACAGCACACGGGGCCCATCAGCACCACAGCAAGCCTGGCTCTCCTTCAGAGCCTGTTCACACCACTCCCCAGCAGAGCCTGTCCACACGGCTCCCCAGCACCACAGCCCAGCTCACCGGGCTCCCCAGCACAGCACACGGGGCCCCCCAGCACCACAGCCCGCCTGGCTCTCCATCAGAGCCTGTTCACACCGCTCCCCAGCAGAGCCTGTCTACAAGGGTCGCAAGCACCACAGCCCAGCACACCGGGCTCCCCAGCCCAACACACCGGGTTCCCCAACACAGCACACGGGGGCCCCCAGCACCACAACCAGCCTGGCTTTCCATCAGAGCCTATTCACACTGCTCCCCAGCAGAGCATGTCTTCACGGCGAGCAAGCACCACAGCGCAGCACACCGGACTCCCCAGCCCAGCTCACCGGGCTCCCCAGCACAGCACACGAGGGCCCCCAGCACCACAGTCTGCCTGGCTCTCCAGCAGAGCCTCTTCACACCGCTCCCCAGCAGAGCCTGTCCACACGGCTCCCCAGCAGCACAGCCCAGCACACCGGGCTCCCAATCACAGCACACGGGGGACCCCAGCACAGCACACGGGGTCCCCCAGCACCTCAGCCCGCCTTGCTCTCCAGCAGAGCCTGTTCAAACCACTCCCCAACAGAGCCTGTCCACTCGTCTCCCCAGCACCACAGCCAAGCACACCGTGCTCCCCAGCCCAGCTCAACGGGCTCCCCAGCACAGCACAAGGGGGCCCCCAGCACCAAAGCCCGCCTGGCTCTAAATCAGAGCATGTTCAACCCTCTCCTGAGCAGAGCTTGTACACACAGCTCCCCACCACCACAGCCCAGCACACCGGGCTCCCAAGCCCATCTCAACGGGCTCCCCAGCACAGCACACGGGGGCCCCCAGCACCACAGCCCGCCTGGCTGTCCAGCAGAGCCTGTCCACACCGCTCCCCAGAAGAGCCTGTCCACACGGCTCCCCAGTAGAACAGCCCAGCACACCGGGCTCCCCAGCACAGCACACGGGGCCCCCCAGCACAACAGCCCGCCTGGCTGTCCAGCAGAGCCTTTTCAAACCACTCCCCAGCAGAGCCGGTCCACACGGCTCCCCAGTACCACAGCCCAGCACACCGGGCTCCCCAGCCCTGCTCACCGGGCCCCGTAGCAGAGCACACTGGGGCCCCCAGCACCACAGCCCGCCTCCCTCTCTATCAGAGCCTGTTCACACCGCTCCCCAGAAGAGCCTGTCTACACGGCTCCCCAGCAGCACAGCCCAGCACACTGGCTTCCCCAGCCCAACACACCGGGTTCCCCAACACAGCACACGGGGGCCCCCAGCACCACAGCCCGCCTGGCGCTCCATCAGAGCATGTTCACACCGCTCCCCAGCAGAGCCTGTCTACACGGCTCCCCAGCAGCACATCCCAGCACATCGGGATCCCCAGTACAGAACACGGGCTCCCCAGCACAGCACACGAGGGCCCCAAGCACCACAGCCCGCCTGGCTCTCCAACAGAGCCTGTTCACACCGCTCCCCAGCAGAGCCTGTTCACTCCGCTCCCCAGCAGAGCCTGTTCACTCCGCTCCCCAGCAGAGCCTGTCTACACGGCTCCCCAGCACCACAGCCAAGCACACCGGGCTCCCCACCCAGCTCACCGGGCTCCCCAGCACAGCACACGGGGCCCCCAAGCACCACAGCCCGCCTGGCTCCCCAGCAGAGCCTGTTCAAACCACTCCCCAGCAGTCCCTGTCCACACGGCTCCCCAGCAGCACAGCCCAGCACACTGGGCTCCGAAGCCCAGCTCACTGGGCTCCCGAATACAGCACACGGGGGCCCCAAGCACCACAGCCCGGCTGGCTCTCCATCAGAGCCTGTTCACACCGCTCAACAGCACAGCCTGTCGACACGGCTCCCCATCACCACAGCCCAGCACCCAGGGATCCCCAGCCCAGCTCACCGGGCTCCTGAGCACAGCTCACGGGAGACCCCAGCACCACAGCCCGCCATGCTCTCCATCAGTGCCTTTTCACAGCGCTCCCCAGCAGAGCCTGTTCACACCGCTCCCCAGCAGAGCCCTTCTACATGGCTCCACAGCACCACAGCCAAGCACACCGGGCTCCGCAGCCCATCTCAACGGGCTCCCCGGCACAGCACACGGGCCCCCCCAGCACAGCACACGGGCCCCCCCAGCAAAGCGCAAGGGGTTTCCCAGCACAACAGCCCGCCTGGCTCTCCATCAGAGCTTGTACAAAACTCTCCTCAGAAGAGCCTGTCCGCACGGCTACCCAGCACCACAGCCCAGCACACCGGGCTCCCCAGCACACCACATGGAGGCCACCAGCACCACAGCCCACCTGACTCTCCATCAGAGCCTCTTCACACCTCTGCCCAGCAGAGCCTGTCTACACGGCTCCCCAGCACCACAGCCCAGCACACCGGGCTCCCCAGCAAAGCACACGGGGGCCCCCAGCACCACAGCCCGCCTGGCTCTCAATCAGAGCCTGTTCAAACCACTCCCCAGCAGATCCTGTCCACATGGCTCCCCAGCACCACAGCCCAGCAAACCGGGCTCCCCAGCCCTGCTCACCCGGCTCCCCAGCACAGCACACGGGGGCCCCCACCACAGCTCACCGGGCTCCCCAGAACCACAGCCCGCCTGGCTCTCCATCAGAACCTGTTCAACCCTCTCCCCAGCAGAGCCTGTCCACACCACTCCCCAGCAACGCCTTTCTACAAGGCTCCCCAGCACCACAGCACAGCACACCGGGATGCCCAGCCCAGCCCACCGGGCCCCCCAGCAAAGCACACGGGGGCCCCCAGCACCACAGCCCGCCTGGCTCTCCATCAGACCCTGTTCACACCGCTCCGCAGCCGAGCCTGTCTACACGGCTCCCCAGCACCACAGCCCAGCACACCGGGCTCCCCAGCACAGCACACCGGGCCCCCCAGCACCAATGCCCGCCTGGCTCCCCAGCAGAGCCTGTCCACACGGCTCCCCAGCAGCAAAGCCCAGCACACCGGGATCCCCAGGCTAGCTCAACGGGCTCCTCAGCACAGAACAAGGGGCCCCCCAGCACCACAGCCCGCCTGGCTCTCCATCAGAGCCTGTCCACACCGCTCCACAGCAGAGCCTGTCCACATGGCTCCCCAGCACAACAACCCTGCACACCGGGCTCCCCAGCCCAGCTCACCGGGCTCCCCATCACAGCACACCGGGGCCCCCAGCACCACAGCCCAGCACACGGGGCTCCCCAGCCCAGTACACCGGGCTCCCCAGCACAGCACACGGGGCCCCCCAGAACCACAGCCCGAATGGCTCCCCAGCAGAGCCTGTGTACACGGCTCCCCAGCACCACAGCCCAGCACACCGGGGTCCCCAGCCCAGCTCAACGGGCTCCGCAGCACAGCACACGGGGCCCCCCAGCACCACAGCCCGCCTGACTCTCCATCAGAGCCTGTTCAACCCTCTCCCCAGCAGAGCCTGTCCAGACGGCTTCCCAGCACCACAGCCAAGCACACTGGGCTCCGAAGCCCAGCTCACTGGGCTCCCGAGCACAGCACACGGGGGCCCCCAGCACCACAGCTCGTCTGGCTCTCCATCAGAGCATTTTCACACTGCTCGCCAGCAGAGCCTGTTCAAACCAGTCCCCAAGAGAGCCTGTCCACACGGCTCCCCAGCACCACAGCCCAGCATACCGGGCTCCACAGCCCAGCTCACCGGGCTCCCCAGCACAGCACACGGGTGCCCACACAATCACAACCCCCCTGGCTCTCCATCAGAGCCTGTTCAATCCACTCCCCAGCAGAGCCTGTACACACGGCTCCCCAGCACCACAGCCCAGCACACCGGGCTCCCCAGCCCAGCTCAACGGGCTCCCCAGCACAGCACACGGGGCCCCCCAGCACAGCACACGGGGCTTCCCAGCACAGCAGCCCGCCTGGCTCTCCATCAGAGCCTGTTCACTCCGCTCCCCAGCAGAGCCTGTTCAAACCACTCGCCAGCAGAGCCTGTCCACACGGCTCCCCAGCAGAGCTTGTCCACACGGCTCCCCAGCACAACAGCCCAGCACACCGGGCTCCACATCCCAGCTCAACGGGCTCCGCAGCAGAGCACACGGTGGCCCCCAGCACCACAGCCCGCCTGGCTATCCAGCAGAGCCTGTTCAAACCACTCCCCAGCAGAGCATGTCCACACGGCTCCCCAGCACCACAGCCCAACACACCGGTCTCCGAAGCCCAGCTCAACGGGCTCCCCGGCACAGCACATCCCCAGCACAGCACGCGGGGCACCCCAGCACCACATCCCGCCTGGCTCTCCATCATGGCCTGTTCACACCGCTCCCCAGC
The DNA here is from genome assembly GCA_024666655.1 of Dascyllus trimaculatus. NCBI lineage: Eukaryota > Metazoa > Chordata > Actinopteri > Pomacentridae > Dascyllus > Dascyllus trimaculatus. The sequence goes on from JAMOIN010001146.1 coordinate 25,914, forward strand.
AGAGCCTGTCCACACGGCTCCCCAGCACCACAGCCCAGCTCAGCGGGCTCTCCAGCACTGCACACGGGGCCCCCCAGCACCACAGCCCGCCTGGTTCTCTAGCAGAGCCTGTTCAAACCACTCCCCAGCAGAGCCTGTCCACAAGGCTCCCCAGCACCACAGCCCACCCCACCGGGCTCCACAGCCCAGCACAACGGGCTCCCCAGCACAGCACACGGGTCTTCCCAGCACCACAGCCCGCATGGCTCTCCATCAGAGACTGTTCACTCCGCTCCCCAGCAGAGCCTGACCACACGGCTCCCAAGCACCACAGCCCAGCACACCGGGCTCCCCAGCACAGCACACGGGGCCCCCCAGCACCACAGCCCGAATGGCTCCCCAGCAGAGCCTGTCTACACAGCTCCCCAGCACCACAGCCCAGCACACCGGGCACCCCAGCACCACAGCCCGCCTGGCTCTCCATCAGAGCCTGGTCACAGCGCTCCGCAGCAGAGCCTTTCCACACGGCTCCCCAGCAGCATAGCCCAGCACACCGGGCTCCCCAACCAAGCTCACCGGGCTCCGCAGCACAGCACACCGGGCCCCCCAGCACCAATGCCCGCCTGGCTCCCTAGCCGAGCCTGTCCACACGGCTCGCCAACAGAACAGCCCAGCACACCGGGCTCCCCAGCCAAGCTCACCGGGCTCCCCAGCACAGCACACCGGGCCCCCCAGCACCAATGCCCGCCTGGCTCCCTAGAAGAGCCTGTCCACACGGCTCCCCAGCAGCACAGCCCAGCACACCGGGATCCCCAGCACGGCACACGGTGGCCCCAAGCACCACCGCCCGCCTGGCTCTCCATCAGAGCCTGTTCACACCGCTCCCCTGCAGAGCCTGTCTACACGGCTCCCCAGCAGCACAGCCCAGCACACCGCAGCACAGCCCGCCTGGCTCTCCAGCAGAGCCTGTTCACACCGCTCCCCAGCAGAGCCTGTCCACGCGGCTCACCAGCAGCACAGCCCAGCACACCAGGCTCCCGTGCACAGCACACGGGGCCCCACAGCACCACAGTCCGCCTGGCTCTCCAGCAGAGCCTGTTCAAACCACCCCCCAGAAGAGCCTTTCCACACAGCTCCCCAGCACCACAGCCCAGCACACCGTACTCCCCAGCCCAGCTCACCATGGCCCCCAGCACAGAGCACAGGGGCCCCCAGCAGAGCCTGTTCAAACCACTCGCCAGCAGAGCCTGTCCACACAGCTCCCCATCACCACTGCCCAGCACACCGTACTCCCCAGCCCAGCTCACCATGGCCCCCAGCACAGAGCACGGGGGCCCCCGGCAGAGACAGTTCAAACCACTCGCCAGCAGAGCCTGTCCACACGGCTCCCCAGCACCACAGCCCAACACACCCGGCTCACCAGCCCAGCTCAACGGGCTCCCTAGCACAGCACACGGAGCCCCCCAGCACAGCACACGGGGCTTCCCAGCACAACAGCCCGCCTGGCTCTCCATCAGAGCCTGTTCACTCCGCTCCCCAGCAGAGCCTGTTCAAACCACTCCCCAGCAGAGCCTGTCAAGACGGCTCCCCAGCACCACAGCCCAGCACACTGGGCTCCCCAGCCCAGCTCAACGGGCTCCCCAGCCCAGCACACCGGGCTCCCCGGCCCAGCACACCGGGCTCCCCGGCCCAGCTCACTGGGCTCCCCAGCAAAGCACACGGGGGCCCCCAGCAACACAGAACGCCTGCCTGTCCATCAGAGCCTGTTCACACTGCTCACCAGCAGCACAGCCCAGCACACCGGGCTCCCCAGCACAGCACACGGGGGCCCCCAGAACAGCACACGGGGCCCCCCAGCACCACAGCCCGCCTGGATCTCCAGCAGAGCCTGTCCACACGGCTCCCCAGCACCACAGCCCAGCTCACCGGGCTGCCCAGCCCAGCTAACCGGGCTCCCCAGCACTGGACACGGGGGCCCCAAGAACCACAAGCCGCCTGGCTCTCCAGCAGAGCCTTATATCACCGCTCCACAGTAGAGCCTATCCACAGGGCTCCCCAGCAGCACAGCCCAGCACACCGGGCTCCCCAGCCGATCTCCCCGGGCTACCCAGCAAGGCACACGGGGCCCCCCAGCAACACAGCCCGCCTGGCTCTCCAGCAGAGTCTGTTGAGACCACTCCCCAGCAGAGCCTGTTCACACTGCTCCCCAGCAGAGCCTTTCTACACGGCTCCCCAGCAGCATTGCCCAGCCCACCGGGCTTCCCAGCCCAGCTCACCGTGCTCCGCAGCACAGCACACCTGGGCCCCCAGCACCAAAGCCCGCCTGGCTCTCCAGCAGAGCCTGTTCAAACCACTCCCCAACAGAGCCTGTCCACTCGGCTTCCCAGCACCACAGCCCAGCACACCGGGCTCCCCAGCCCAGCTCACCGGGCTCCCCAGCCCAGCTTACCGGGCTCCCCAGCACAGCACACGAGGGCCCCGAACACCACAGCCCACCTTGCTCTCCATCAGGGCGTGTTCACACCGCTCCCCAGCAGAGCCTGTCTACACGGCTCCCCAGCACCACAGCACAGCACACCGGGCTCCCCAGGACCACAGCCCAGGACACCGGGCTCCCCAGGACCACAGCCCAGCACACGGGGCTCCCCAGCCCAGTACACCGGGCTCCCCAGCACAGCACACGGGGCCCCCCAGAACCACAGCCCGAATGGCTCCCCAGCAGAGCCTGTGTACACGGCTCCCCAGCACCACAGCCCAGCACACCGGGGTCCCCAGCCCAGCTCAACGGGCTCCGCAGCACAGCACACGGGGCCCCCCAGCACCACAGCCCGCCTGACTCTCCATCAGAGCCTGTTCAACCCTCTCCCCAGCAGAGCCTGTCCAGACGGCTTCCCAGCACCACAGCCAAGCACACTGGGCTCCGAAGCCCAGCTCACTGGGCTCCCGAGCACAGCACACGGGGGCCCCCAGCACCACAGCTCGTCTGGCTCTCCATCAGAGCATTTTCACACTGCTCGCCAGCAGAGCCTGTCCACACGGCTCCCCAGCAGCACAGCCCAGCACACCGGGCTCCCCAGCACAGCTCACCGGGCTCCCGACCAAAGCACACGGGGGCCCTTGAGCACCACAGCCCGCCTGGCTCTCCATCTGAGCCTGTTCACTCCGCTCCACAGCAGAGCCTGTTCAAACCAGTCCCCAAGAGAGCCTGTCCACACGGCTCCCCAGCACCACAGCCCAGCATACCGGGCTCCACAGCCCAGCTCACCGGGCTCCCCAGCACAGCACACGGGTGCCCACACAATCACAACCCCCCTGGCTCTCCATCAGAGCCTGTTCAATCCACTCCCCAGCAGAGCCTGTACACACGGCTCCCCAGCACCACAGCCCAGCACACCGGGCTCCCCAGCCCAGCTCAACGGGCTCCCCAGCACAGCACACGGGGCCCCCCAGCACAGCACACGGGGCTTCCGAGCACAGCAGCCCGCCTGGCTCTCCATCAGAGCCTGTTCACTCCGCTCCCCAGCAGAGCCTGTTCAAACCACTCGCCAGCAGAGCCTGTCCACACGGCTCCCCAGAAGAGCCTGTCCACACGGCTCCCCAGCACCACAGCCCAGCACACCGGGCTCCACATCCCAGCTCAACGGGCTCCGCAGCAGAGCACACGGTGGCCCCCAGCACCACAGCCCGCCTGGCTATCCAGCAGAGCCTGTTCAAACCACTCCCCAGCAGAGCATGTCCACACGGCTCCCCAGCACCACAGCCCAACACACCGGTCTCCGAAGCCCAGCTCAACGGGCTCCCCGGCACAGCACATCCCCAGCACAGCACGCGGGGCACCCCAGCACCACATCCCGCCTGGCTCTCCATCATGGCCTGTTCACACCGCTCCCCAGCAGAGCCTGTCCACACGGCTCCCCAGAACCACAGCCCAGCACACCGGGCTCCCCAGCCAGGCTCAACGGGCTCCCCAGCACAGCACACGGGGCCCCCCAGCAGAGCCTGTCTACACGGTTCGCCAGCACCACAGCCCAGCACACCGGGCTTCCCAGCCCAGCTCACCGGGCTCCCCAGCACAGCACACGGGGGCCCCCAGCGCAGATCACCGGGCTCCCCTGAACCACAGCCCGCCTTGCTCTCCATCTGAGCCTGTTCACACCGCTCCCCAGCAGAGCCTGTCCACGCGGCTCCCCAGCAGCACAGCCCAGCACACCGGGCTCCCCAGCCCAGCTCACCGGTCTTCCCAGCACAGCACACGGGGGCCCCCAGGACCACAGCCCGCCTGTTTCTCCAGCAGAACCTGTTCAAACCACTCCCAAGCTCAGCCTGTCCAGACGGCTCCCCAGCAGCACAGCCCAGCACACCGGGCTCCCCAGCCCAGCATACGGGGGCCCCCAGCACCACAGCGCGCCTGGCTCTCCATCAGAGCCTGTTCAAGCCACTCCCCAGCAGAGCCTGTCCACAGGGCTCCCTAGCAGCACAGCCCAGGACACCGGGCTCCCGAGCCCAGCTCACCGGGCTCCCCAGCACAGCACACGGGGCCCCCCAGCACCACAGCCCGAATGGCTCCCCAGCAGAGCCTGTCTACACAGCTCCCCAGCACCACAGCCCAGCACACCGGGCACCCCAGCACCACAGCCCGCCTGGCTCTCCATCAGAGCCTGGTCACAGCGCTCCGCAGCAGAGCCTTTCCACACGGCTCCCCAGCAGCATAGCCCAGCACACCGGGCTCCCCAACCAAGCTCACCGGGCTCCGCAGCACAGCACACCGGGCCCCCCAGCACCAATGCCCGCCTGGCTCCCTAGCCGAGCCTGTCCACACGGCTCCCCAACAGAACAGCCCAGCACACCGGGCTCCCCAGCCAAGCTCACCGGGCTCCCCAGCACAGCACACCGGGCCCCCCAGCACCAATGCCCGCCTGGCTCCCTAGAAGAGCCTGTCCACACGGCTCCCCAGCAGCACAGCCCAGCACACCGGGATCCCCAGCACGGCACACGGTGGCCCCGAGCACCACCGCCCGCCTGGCTCTCCATCAGAGCCTGTTCACACCGCTCCCCAGCAGAGCCTGTCTACACGGCTCCCCAGCAGCACAGCCCAGCACACCGCAGCACAGCCCGCCTGGCTCTCCAGCAGAGCCTGTTCACACCGCTCCCCAGCAGAGCCTGTCCACGCGGCTCACCAGCAGCACAGCCCAGCACACCAGGCTCCCGTGCACAGCACACGGGGCCCCACAGCACCACAGCCCGCCTGGCTCTCCAGCAGAGCCTGTTCAAACCACCCCCCAGAAGAGCCTTTCCACACAGCTCCCCAGCACCACAGCCCAGCACACCGTACTCCCCAGCCCAGCTCACCATGGCCCCCAGCACAGAGCACAGGGGCCCCCAGCAGAGCCTGTTCAAACCACTCGCCAGCAGAGCCTGTCCACACAGCTCCCCATCACCACTGCCCAGCACACCGTACTCCCCAGCCCAGCTCACCATGGCCCCCAGCACAGAGCACGGGGGCCCCCGGCAGAGACAGTTCAAACCACTCGCCAGCAGAGCCTGTCCACACGGCTCCCCAGCACCACAGCCCAACACACCCGGCTCACCAGCCCAGCTCAACGGGCTCCCTAGCACAGCACACGGAGCCCCCCAGCACAGCACACGGGGCTTCCCAGCACAACAGCCCGCCTGGCTCTCCATCAGAGCCTGTTCACTCCGCTCCCCAGCAGAGCCTGTTCAAACCACTCCCCAGCAGAGCCTGTCAAGACGGCTCCCCAGCACCACAGCCCAGCACACTGGGCTCCCCAGCCCAGCTCAACGGGCCCCCCAGCCCAGCACACCGGGCTCCCCGGCCCAGCACACCGGGCTCCCCGGCCCAGCTCACTGGGCTCCCCAGCAAAGCACACGGGGGCCCCCAGCAACACAGAACGCCTGCCTGTCCATCAGAGCCTGTTCACACTGCTCACCAGCAGCACAGCCCAGCACACCGGGCTCCCCAGCACAGCACACGGGGGCCCCCAGAACAGCACACGGGGCCCCCCAGCACCACAGCCCGCCTGGATCTCCAGCAGAGCCTGTCCACACGGCTCCCCAGCACCACAGCCCAGCTCACCGGGCTGCCCAGCCCAGCTAACCGGGCTCCCCAGCACTGGACACGGGGGCCCCAAGAACCACAAGCCGCCTGGCTCTCCAGCAGAGCCTTTTATCACCGCTCCACAGTAGAGCCTATCCACAGGGCTCCCCAGCAGCACAGCCCAGCACACCGGGCTCCCCAGCCGATCTCCCCGGGCTACCCAGCAAGGCACACGGGGCCCCCCAGCACCACAGCCCGCCTGGCTCTCCAGCAGAGTCTGTTGAAACCACTCCCCAGCAGAGCCTGTTCACACTGCTCCCCAGCAGAGCCTTTCTACACGGCTCCCCAGCAGCATAGCCCAGCCCACCGGGCTTCCCAGCCCAGCTCACCGTGCTCCGCAGCACAGCACACCTGGGCCCCCAGCACCAAAGCCCGCCTGGCTCTCCAGCAGAGCCTGTTCAAACCACTCCCCAACAGAGCCTGTCCACTCGGCTTCCCAGCACCACAGCCCAGCACACCGGGCTCCCCAGCCCAGCTCACCGGGCTCCCCAGCCCAGCTTACCGGGCTCCCCAGCACAGCACACGAGGGCCCCGAACACCACAGCCCACCTTGCTCTCCATCAGGGCGTGTTCACACCGCTCCCCAGCAGAGCCTGTCTACACGGCTCCCCAGCACCACAGCACAGCACACCGGGCTCCCCAGCCCTGCTCACCGGGCTGCCCAGCACAGCACACTGGGCTCCCCAGCACCACAGCCCGCCTGGCTCTCCGGCACAGCCTGTTTATACTGCTCCCCAGCAGAGCCTGTCCACACGGCTCCCCAGCAGCACAGCCCAGCTCACCGGGCTCCCCAGCACAGCACACGGGGGCCCCCAGCACTACAGCCCGCCTGGCTCTCCATCAGAGCCTTTTCACACCGCTCCCGAGCATAGCCTGTCCACACGGCTCCCCAGCACCACAGCCCAAAACACCGGGCTCCGAAGCCCAGCTCAGCGGGCTCCCCAGCACAGCACACGGGGCCCCCCAGAACCACAACCCGCCTGGCTCTCCATCAGAGCCATTTCACACCGCTCCCCAGCAGAGCCTGTCCACACGGCTCCCCAGCACCACAGCCCAGCTCAGCGGGCTCTCCAGCACTGCACACGGGGCCCCCCAGCACCACAGCCCGCCTGGTTCTCTAGCAGAGCCTGTTCAAACCACTCCCCAGCAGAGCCTGTCCACAAGGCTCCCCAGCACCACAGCCCACCCCACCGGGCTCCACAGCCCAGCTCAACGGGCTCCCCAGCACAGCACACGGGTCTTCCCAGCACCACAGCCCGCATGGCTCTCCATCAGAGACTGTTCACTCCGCTCCCCAGCAGAGCCTGACCACACGGCTCCCAAGCACCACAGCCCCGCACACCGGGCTCACCAGCACAGCACACGGGGCCCCCCAGCACAGCACACGGGGCTTCCCAGCACCACAGCCCTCCTGGCTCTCGAGCAGAGCCTTTTCACACCGCTCCCCCGCAGAGCCTGTTCACACTGCTCCCCAGCACAGCCTGTCTACACGGCTACCTAGCACCACAGCCCAGCTCACCGGGCTACTCTGCCCAGCTCACCGGGCTCCCCAGCACAGCACACGAGGCCCCAAAGCACAGCACACGGGGCTTCCCAGCACAGCACACGGGCCCCCCCAGCACAGCACACGGGGCTTCCCAGCACAACAGCCCGCCTGGCTCTCCATCAGAGCCTGTACAAAACTCTCCTCAGCAGAGCCTGTCCACACGGCTCCCCAGCACCACAGCCCAGCACACCGGGCTCCGAAGCCCAGCTCACAGGGCTCCCCAGCACAGCACACGGGGGCCCCCAGCACCACAGCCCGCCTGGCTATCCAGCAGAGCCTTTTCAAACCACTCCCCAGCAGAGCCTGTCCACACGGCTCCCCAGCACCACAGCCCAACACACTGGGCTCCCCAGCCAAGCTCAACGGGCTCCCCAGCACAGCACACGGGGTTCCCCAGCACCACAGCCCGCCTGACTCTCCATCAGAGCCTTTTCAACCCTCTCCCAAGCAGAGCCTGTCCACACGGCTTCACAGCACCACAGCCCAGCACACTGGGCTCCGAAGCCCAGCTCACTTGGCTCCCGAGCACAGCACAGGGGGGCCCCCAGCACCAGAGCCCGCCTGGCTCTCCATCAGAGCCTGTTCACACCGCTCCGCAGCAGAGCCTGTCTACACGGCTGCCCAGCACCACAGCCCAGTACAACGGGCTCCCCAGCCCAGCTCACCGGGCTCCCCAGCACTGCTCACGAGGCCCCCCTGCACCACAGCCAGCCTGGCTCTCCAGCAGAGACCGTTCAAACCACTCCCCAGGAGAGCCTGTCCACACGGCTCCCCAGCAGCACAGCCGAGAACACCGGGCTCCATAGCCGATCTCACCGGGCTCCGCAACACAGCACACGGGGCCCCCCAGCACCACAGCCCAGCACACCGGGCTCCCCAGCACAGCACACGGGGGAACCCCAGCACAGAACACGGGGGCCCCCAGCACAGCACACGGGGGCCCCCAGCACCGCAGCCCGTGTTGCTCTCCAGTAGAGCCTGTTCAAACCACTCCCCAGCACAGCCTGTCCACAAGCCTCGTCAGCAGCACGGCCCAGAACACCGGGCTCCCCAGCCCAGCTCACCGGGCTCCCCAGCACAGCACACGGGGGCCCCCAACACCACAGCCCGCATGGCTTTCCATCAGAGCCTGTTCACACCGCTCTTCAGCAGAGCCTTTCCACACGGCTCCCAAGCAGCACACCATAGGACACCGGGCTCCCCAGCCCAGCTTACCGGGCACCCCAGCACAGCACACGGGGGCCTCCAGCACCACAGCCCGCCTGGCTCTCCATCAGAGACTGTTCACACCGCTCCCCAGCAGAGCCTGTTCACTCCGCTCCCCAGCAGAGCCTGTCTACACGGCTCCCCAGCACCACAGCCCAGCTCACTGGGCTCCCCAGCACAGCACACGGGGCCCTCAGCACCACAGCCCACCTGGCTCTCCATCAGACCCTGTTCACACCGTTCCCCAGCAGAGCCTGTTCACTCCGCTCCCCAGAGGAGCCTGTCTACACGGCTCCCCAGCAGAAAAGCCCAGCACACCGGGCTCCCCAGCCAAGCTCACCGGGCTCCCCAGCACAGCTCACCGGGCTCCCCAGCACAGACCACGGGTCCCCCCAGCACCTCAGCCCACCTGGCTTTCCAGCAGAGCCTCTTCACAAGGCTCCCCAGCAGAGCCTGTCCACACGGCTCCCCAGCAGCACAGCCCAGCACACCAGGCTCCCCAGCCCAGCTCACCGGGCTCCCCAGCACAGCACACGGGGGCCACCAGCACCACAGCCCGCCTGGCTCTCCATCAGAGCCTTTTCAAACCATTCCCCAGCAGAGACTGTCCATACGGCTCCCCAGCAGCACAGCCCTGCACACCGGGCTCCCCAGCACAGCACATGTGGGCCCCCAGCTCCACAGCCCGCCTGGCTCTCTATCAGAGCCTGTTCACACCGCTCCGCAGCAGAGCCTGTCTACACGGCTCCCCAGCACCACAGCCCAGCACACCGGGCTCCCCAGCACAGCACACCGGGCCCCCCAGCACCAATGCCCGCCTGGCTCCCCAGCAGAGCCTGTCCACACGGCTCCCCAGCAGCACAGCCCAGCACACCGGGATCCCCAGCACAGCACACGGGGGCCCCCAGCACCACAGCCCGCCTGGCTCTCCAGCAGAGCCTCTTCACACCGCTCCCCAGCAGAGCCTGTCTACAAGGCTCGCCAGCAGCACAGCCCAGCACACCGCAGCACAGCCCGCCTGGCTCTGTAGCAGAGCCTGTCCACACGGCTCACCAGCAGCACAGCCCAGCACACCGGGCTCCCCAGCCCAGCTCACCGGGCTCCCCAGCCCAGCTCACCGGGCTCCCCAGCACAGCACACGGGCCCCACCAGCACCATAGCCCGCCTGGCTCTCCAGCAGAGTCTGTTGAAACCACTCCCCAGTAGAGCCGGTCCACACGGCTCCCCAGCACCACAGCCCGCCTGGCTCTCCAGCAGAGCCCTTTCACACCGCTCCCCAGCAGAGCCTGTCTACACGGCTCCCCAGCACAACAGCCCAGCACACCGGGCTCCCCAGCACAGCTCACCGGGCTCCACAGGAGAGCACACGGAGGCCCCCAGCACCACAGCCCGCCTGGCTCTCCATCAGAGCCTGTTCACACCGCTCCGCAGCAGAGCCTGTCTACACGGCTCCCCAGCACCTACGCCCAGAACACCGGGCTCTCCAGCCCAGCACACCGGGCTCCCCAGCCCAGCTCACCGGGCCGCCCAGCACAGCACACGGGGGCCCTCAGCACTACAGCCCGCCTGGCTCTCCATTAGAGCCTGTTCACACCGCTCCGCAGTAGAGCCTGTCTACACGGCTCCCCAGCACCACAGCCCAGCACACCGGGCTCCCCAGCCCAGCTCACCGGGCTCCACAGCACAGCACACAGGGCCCCCCAGCACCACATCCCGCCTGGCTCCTCAGCAGAGCCGGTTCAAACCACTCGCCAGCAGAGCCTGTCCACACGGCTCCCCAGCAGCAGAGCCCATCAGACCGGGGCTCCTCAACCCAGCTCACCGGGCTCCCCAGCACAGCACACTTGGCCCCCCAGTCCCACAGCCCGCCGGGCTCTCCATCAGAGCCATTTCACACCGCTCCCCAGCAGAGCCTTTCCACACGGCTGCCCAGACCAACAGCCCAGCTCACCGGGCTCTCCAGCACTGCACACGGGGCCCCCCAGCACCACAGCCCGCCTGGCTCTCAAGCAGAGCCTGTTCAAACAACTCTCCATCAGAGCCATTTCACACCGCTCCCCAGCAGAGCCTGTCCACACGGCTCCCCAGCACCACAGCCCAGCTCACCGGGCTCTCCAGCACTGCACACGGGGCCCCCCAGCACCACATCCCGCCTGGCTCTCGAGCAGAGCCTGTTCAAACAACTCCCCAGCAGAGCCTGTCCACACGGCTCCCCAGCACCACAGCCCAGCTCACCGGGTTCTCCAGCACTGCACATGGGGCCCCCCAGCACCACAGCCCGCCTGGCTCTCTAGCAGAGCCTGTTCAAACCACTCCCCAGCAGAGCCTGTCCACATGGCTCCCCAGCACCACAGCCCAGCACACAGGGCTCCCCAGCCCAGCTCAACGGGCTCCCCAGCACAGCACTCGGGGCCCCCCAGCACCACAGCCCGCCTGGCTCTCCATCAGAGCCTGTTCAACCCTCTCCCCAGCACAGCCTGTCCACACGGCTCCCCAGCACCACAGCCCAGCACACCGGGCTCCCCAGCCAAGCTCAACGGGCTCCCAAGCACAGCACACGGGCCCCCCCAGCACAGCACACGGGGCTTCCCAGCACAACAGCCCGCCTGGCTCTCAATCAGGGCCTGTTCACACCCCTCCGCAGTAGAGCCCGTCTACACGGCTCCCCAGCACAAAAGCCCAGTACACCGGGCTCCCCAGCCCAGCTCACCGAGCTCCACAGCACAGCACACGGGGCCCCCCTAGCACCACAGCCTGCCTGGCTCTCCAGCAGAGCCTGTTCAAACCACTCCCCAGCAGAGCCTGTCCACATGGCTCCACAGCACCACAGCCCGCCTGGCTCTCCAGCAGAGCCTGTCTACACGGCTCCCCAGCAGCACAGCCCAGCAAACCGGGCTCCTCTGCCCAGCTCACCGGGCTCCCCAGAACCACAGCCCGCCTGGCTCTCCATCAGAGCCTTTTCACACCTCTGCCCAGCAGAGCCTGTCTACACGGCTCCCCAGCACCACAGCCCAGCACACCGGGCTCCCCAGCACAGCACACGGGGGCCCCCAGCACCACAGCCTGCCTGGCTCTCCAGCAGAGCCTGTTCAAACCACTCCCCAGCAGAGCCTGTCCACATGGCTCCACAGCACCACAGCCCGCCTGGCTCTCCAGCAGAGCCTGTCTACATGGCTCCCCAGCAGCACAGCCCAGCAAACCGGGCTCCTCTGCCCAGCTCACCGGGCTCCCCAGAACCACAGCCCGCCTGGCTCTCCATCAGAGCCTTTTCACACCTCTGCCCAGCAGAGCTTGTCTACACGGCTCCCCAGCACCACAGCCCAGCACACCGGGCTCCCCAGCACAGCACACGGGGGCCCCCAGCACCACAGCCCGCCTGGCTCTCAATCAGAGCCTGTTCAAACCACTCCCCAGCAGAGCCTGTCAACATGGCTCCCCGGCACCACAGCCCAGCAAACCGGGCTCCCCAGCCCTGCTCACCCGGGTCCCCAGCACAGCACACGGGGGCCCCCACCAAAGCTCACCGGGCTCCCCTGAACCACAGCCCGCCTGGCTCTCCATCAGAGCCTGTTCAACCCTCTCCCCAGCAGAGCCTGTCCACACGGCTCCCCAGCACCACAGACCAGCACACCGGGCTCCCCAGCACAGCACACGGGGCCCCCCAGCACCACAGCCCGCCTGGCTCTCCATCAGAACCTGTTCAACCCTCTCCCCAGAAGAGCCTGTCCACACGGCTCCCCAGCACCACAGCCCAGCACACCGGGCTCCCCAGTGCAACTCAACGGGCTCCCCAGCACAGCACACGGGCCCCCCCAGCACAGCACACGGGGCTACCCAGCACAACAACCCGCCTGGCTCTCCATCAGAGCCTGTTCAACCCTCTCCCCAGCAAAGCCTGTCTACACGGCTCCCCATCACCACAGCCCAGCACACCGGGCTCCCAAGCCAAGCTCACCGGTCTCCCCAGGACACCACACGGGGGCCCCCAGCACCACAGCCCGGCTGGCTCTCCATTAGAGCCTGTTCACAGCGCTCCCCAGCAGAGCCTGTCCACACGGCTCCCCATCACCACAGCAAAGCACACAGGGATCCCTAGCCCAGCTCACCGGGCTCCTGAGCACAGCTCACGGGGGCCCCCAGCACCACAGCCCGCCTGGCTGTCCATCAGGGCCTGTTCACACCCCTCCGCAGAAGAGCCTGTCTACAGGGCTCCCCAGAACAAAAGCCCAGCACACCGGGTTCCCCAGCCCTGCTCACCGGGCTCCCCAGCACAGCACACGGGGCCCCCAAGCACCACAGCCTGCCTGGCTCTCCAGCAGAGCCTGTTCAAACCACTCCCCAGCAGAGCCTGTCCACACGGCTCCCCAGCACCACAGCCCGCCTGGCTCTCCAGCAGAGCCTGTTCACACCGCTCCCCAGCAGAGCCTGTTCACACGGCTCCCCAGCAGCACAGCCCAGCAAACCGGGCTCCTCTGCACAGCTCACCGGGCTCCCCAGCACCAATGCCCGCCTGGCTTTCCATCAGAGCCTGTTCAAACCACTCCCCAACAGAACCTTTCCACACGGCTCCCCAGCACCACAGCCCAGCACACTGGTCACCCCAGCCCAGCTCAACGGGCTCCCCAGGACAGCACACGGTCCCCCCCAGCACCACAGCCCGCCTGGCTCTCCATCAGAGCCTGTTCAAACCACTCCCCAGCAGAGCGAGTCCACACGGCTCCCCAGCACAACAGCCCAGCACACCGTGCTCCTCAGCCAAGCTCACCGGGCTCCCCTGCACATCACATGGAGGCCACCAGCACCACAGCCCGCCTGACTCTCCATCAGAGCCTGTTCACACCGTTCCTCAGCAGAGCCTGTCCACACGGCTCGCCAGTACCACAGCCCAGTACACCGGGCTCCCCAGCACAGCACACGGTGCCCCCCAGCACCACAGCCCGCCTGGCTCTCCAGCAGAGCCTGTTCAAACCACTCGCCAGCAGAGCCTTTCCACACGGCTCCCCATCACCACAGCCCAGCACACCGGGCTCCCCAGCACAGCTCACCGGGCTCCCCAGCACTGCACACGGGGCCCCCCAGCACCACAGCCCGCCTGGCTCTCGAGCAGAGCCTGTTCAAACCACTCCCCAGCAGAGCCTGTCCACACGGCTCCCAAGCACTACAGCCCAGCACACCGGGCTCCCCAGCACTGCACACGGGGCCCCCCAGCACCACAGCACGCCTGGCTCTCGAGCAGAGCCTGTTCAAACCACTCCCCAGCAGAGCCTGTCCACACGGCTCCCCAGCACCACAGCCCAGCACACCGGGCTCCCCAGCCCAACTCATCAGGCTCCCCAGCACAGCACACGGGGCCCCCCAGCACAGCACACGGGGCTACCCAGTTCAACAGCCCGCCTGGCTCTCCATCAGAGCCTGTTCACACCGCTCCGCAGCAGAGCCTGTCTACACGGCTCCCCAGCACCACAGCCCAGTACACCGGGCTCCCCAGCCCAGCTCACCGGGGTCCCCAGCACAGCACACGGGGCCCCCCAGCACCAGAGCCCGCCTGGCTCTCCATCAGAGCCTGTTCAAACCTGTCCACAGCAGATACTGTCCAAACGGCTCCCCAGCAGCACAGCCCAGAACACCGGGCTCCCCGGGACATCACACGGGGGCCCCCACCACCACAGCCCGCCTGGCTCTCCAGAAGAGCCTGTTCAAACCATTCCCCAGCAGAGCCTGTGCACACGGCTTCCTAGCAGCACAGCCCAGCTCACCGGGCTCCCCAGCCCACCTCACCGGACTCCCCAGCACAGCACACGGGGGCCCCCAGCACCACAACCCGCCTGGCTCTCCAGTAGAGCCTGTTCACACAACTCCCCAGCAGAGCCTGTCCACACGGCTCGCCAGCAGCACAGCCCAGTACAACGGGCTCCCCAGCCCAGCTCACCGGACTCACCAGCACATCACCAGCACAGCACACGGGGGCCCCCAACACAACAGCCCGCCTGGCATTCCATCAGAGGCTGTTCACACCGCTCCTCAGCAGAGCCGGTACACACGGCTCCCCAGCAGCACACCCTAAGACACCGGGTTTGCCAGCACAGCACACGGGGGCCCCCAGCACCACACCTCGCCTGGCTCTCCAGCAGAGCCTGTTCAAACCACTCCCCAGCACAGCCTGTCCACACGCCTCCCCAGCAGCACAGCCCAGCACACCAGGCTCCCCAGCCCAGCTCACCGGGCTCCCCAGCAAAGCACACGTGGGCCCCCAACACCACAGCAAGCCTGGCTCTCCATCAGAGCCTGTTCAAACTTTTCCCAGGAGAGACTGTCCATATGGCTCCCCAGCAGCACAGCCCTGCAGACCGGGCTACCCAACCCAGCTAACCGGGCTCCCCAGCACAGCACACGGGGGCCCCCAGCACCACAGCCCGCCTGGCTCTCCTGCAGAGCCATCTCAAACCACTCCCCAGCACAGCCTGTCCACACGGCTTCCCAGCACCACAGCCCGCCTGGCTCTCCAGCAGAGCCTTTTCACACCGCTCCCCAGAAGAGCCTGTCCACACGGCTCCCAATCACCACAGTCCAGGACACCGGGCTCCCCAGCACCACAGCCCAGCACACGGGGCTCCCCGGCCCAGCACACCGGGCCCCCCGGCACAGCACACGGGGCCCCCCAGCACCACAGCCCGTCTGGCTCTCCATTAGAGCCTGTTCACACCGCTCCGCAGCAGAGCCTGTCTGCACGGCTCCCCATCACCACAGTCCAGGACACAGGGCTCCCCAGCACCACAGCCCAGCACACGGGGCTCCCCAGCCCAGCACACCGGGCCCCCCGGCACAGCACACGGGGCCCCCCAGCACATCTCACCAGGCTCCCCTGAACCACAGCCCGCCTGGCTCTCCAACAGAGCCTGCTCAACCCTCTCCCCAGCATTGCCTGTCCACACGGCTCCCCAGCACCAAAGCCCAGCACACCGGGCTCCCCAACACAGCACACGATGCCCCCCAGCACAATAGCCCGCCTGACTCTCCAGCAGGGCCTGCTCAAACCGCTCCCCAACAGAGCCTGTCCACACGGCTCCCCAGCACCACAGCCCAGCTCACCGGGCTCCCCAGCCCAGCTCACCGTTCTCAGCAGCACAGCACATGGGGGCCCCCAGCACCACAGCCCGCCTGGCTCTCCAGCAGAGCCTGTCCACACGGCTCCCCAGCAGCACAGCCCAGCACACCGGGCTCCCCAGCAATGCACACGGTGGCCCCCAGCACCACAGCCCGCCTGGATCTCCAGCAGAGCCTGTCCACACGGCTCCCCAGCACAACAGCCCAGCACACCGGACTCCCCAGCCCAGCTTACCGGGCTCCCCAGCGCAGCAAACGGCGCCCCCCAGCAGTGCCTGTCTACACGGTTCGCCAGCACCACAGCACAGCACACGGGGCCCCCCAGCACAACAGCCCGCCTGGCTGTCCAGCAGAGCCTTTTCAAACCACTCCCCAGCAGAGCCGGTCCACACGGCTCCCCGGTACCACAGCCCAGCACACCGGGCTCCCCAGCCCTGCTCACCGGGCTCCGTAGCAGAGCACACGGGGGCCCCCAGCACCACAGTCCGCCTGGCTCTCCATCAGAGCCTGTTCACACCGTTTCCCAGCAGAGCCTGTCTACACGGCTCCCCAGCAGAGCCTGTCTACACAGTTCCCCAGCACCACAGCCAAGCACACCGGGCTCCCCAGCACCACAGCCCAGCTCACCGGGCTACAATTCCCAGCTCACCGGACTCCCCAGCACAGCACACGGGGCCCCACAGCACAGCTCACGGGGCTTCCCAGCAACACAGCCCGCCTGGCTATCCAGCAGAGCCTGTTCAAACCACTCCCCAGCAGAGCCTGTCCACGCGGCTCCCCAGCACCACAGCCAAGCACACCGGGCTCCCCAGCCCAGCTCAACGGGCTCCCCAGCACAGCACACGGGGACCCCAAGCACAGCACACGGGGGCCCCCAGCACCACAGCCCGCGTTGCTCTCCAGCATAGCCTGTTCAAACCACTCCCCAGCAGAGCCTGTCCACACAGCTCCCCAGCAGCACAGCCCAGCACACCGGGCTCCCCAGCCCAGCTCACCGGGCTCCCCAGCAAAGCACAAGGGGCCCCCCAGAACCACAGCCCGCCTGGCTCTCCATCAGAGCCTGTTCAACCCTCTCCCCAGCAGTGCCTGTCCACACGGCTCCCGAGCACCACAGCCCAGCACACCGGGCTCCCCAGACCAGCTCAGCGGGATCCCCAGCACAGCACATGGGGCCCCCCAGCACAGCACACGGGCCCCCCCACCACAGCACACGGGGCTTCCCAGCACAACAGCCCGCCTGGCTCTCCATCAGAGCCTGTACAAAACTCTCCTCAGCAGAGCCGGTTCAAACCACTCCCCAGCAGAGCCTGTCCACACGGCTCCCAAGCACCACAGCACAACACACCGGGCTCTGAAGCCCAGATCAACGGGCTCCCCAGCACAGCACACGGGGCCCCCCAGAACCACAGCCCGCCTGGGTCTCCATCAGAGCCATTTCACACCGCTCCCCAGCAGAGCCTGTCCACACGGCTCCCCAGAAGAGCCTGTCCACACGGCTCCCCAGCAGAGCCTGTCCACACGGCTCCCCAGCACAACAGCCCAGCACACCGGGCTTCCCAGCCCACCTCAACGGGCTCCGCAGCACAGCACACGGGGGCCCCCAGCATCACAGCCCGCCTGGCTCTCCATCAGAGCCTGTTCACACAGCTCCGCAGCAGAGCCTGTCTACACGGCTCCCCAGCACCAGAGCCCATCACACCGGGCTCCCCAGCACAGCTCAACGGGCTCCCAAGCACAGCACACGGGGCCCCCCAACACCACAGCCCGCCTGGCTCTCCATCAGAGCCTGTTCAACACTCTCCCAAGCAGAGCCTGTCCACACGGCTCCCCAGCACCACAGCCCACCACACCGGGATCCCCAGCCCAGCTCAACGGGCTCCCCAGCACAGCACACGCGGCTTCCCAGCACCACAGCCCGCCTGGCTCTCCATCAGAGCCATTTCACACCGCTCCCCAGCAGAGCCTGACAACACGGCTCCCCAGCACCACAGCCCAGCACACCGGGCTTCCCAGCCCACCTCACCGGGCCACCCAGCTCAGCACACGGGGCCCCCCAGCACCACAGCCCGCCTGGCTCTCCTTCAGAGCCTGTTCACACCGCACCCCAGCAGAGCCTGTCCACACGGCTCCCCAGCACCACAGCACAGCACACCGGGCTCCCCAGCACCACAGCCCGCCTTGCTCTCCGTCAGGGCCTGTTCAACCCTCTTCACAGCAGAGCCTGTTCACACCGCTCCCCAGCAGAGCCTGTCCACACGGCTCCCCAGCACCACAGCCCAGAACACCGGGCTCCCCAGAACAGCACACCGGGCCCCCCAGCACCACAGCCCGCCAGGCTCTCCATCAGAGACTGTTCACACCGCTCCCCAGCAGAGACTGTTCACAGCGCTCCCCTGCACAGCCTGTCTACACGGTTGGCCAGCACCACAGTCCAGTACACCGGGCTCCCCAGTCCAGCTCACCGGGCTCCGTAGCAGAGCACACGGGGGCCCCCAGCACCACAGCCCGCCTGGCTCTCCATCAGAGCCTGTTCACACCTCTCCCCAGCAGAGCCTGTCTACACGGCTCCCCAGCAGCACAGCCCAGCACACCGCAGCACAGCCCGCCTGGCTCCCCAGCAGAGCCTGTTCACACCGCTCCCCAGCAGACCCGGTCCACACGGCTCCCCAGCAGCACAGCCCAGCACACCGCAGCACAGCCCGCCTGGCTCCCCAGCAGAGCCTGTTCAAACCACTCCCAAGCAGAACCGGTCGACACGGCTCCCCAGCAGCACAGCCCAGCACACTGGCCTCCCAAGCCCAGCTCACCTGGCTCCCCAGCACAGCACACGGGGCCCCCCAGCACCTCAGCCCACCTGGCTTTCCAGCAGAGCCACTTCACACCGCTCCCCAGCAGACCCGGTCCACACGGCTCCCCAGAATCACAGAACAGCACACAGTGTTCCCCAGCACAGCACACGGGGGCCCCCAGCACAGCACACGGTGGCCCCCAGCACCACAGCCTGCCTGCCTCTCCAGCAGAGCCTGTTCACACAGCTCCCCAGCAGAGCCAGAATGCACGGCTCCCCAACAGCACTGCCCAGCACACCAGGCTCCCCAACCCAGTTCGCCAGGCTCTACAGCACAGCACACGGGGGCCCCCAGCACCACAGCCTGCCTGGCTCTCCATCAGAGACTGTTCACACCGCTCCCATGCACCACAGCCCGCCTGGCTCCCCAGCAGAGCCTGTTCAAAACAGTCCCCAAGAGAGCCTGTACACACGGCTCACCAGCAGCACAGCCTAGCACACCGGGCTCCCCAGCACAGGACACAGGGGCCCCCAAAACAGCACACGGGGGCCCCCCAGCACCAAAGCCAGCCTGGCTCTCCAGCAGAGCCTGTTCAAACCACTCCCCAGCAGAGCCTGTCCAAACGGCTCCCCAGCAGCACAGCCCAGCACACCGGGCTCCCCAGCCCAGCTCACTGGGCACCCAGCCCAGCTCACTGGGCCCCCCAGCACCACAGCCCTCCTGGCACTCCATCAGGGCCTATTCACACCGCTCCCCAGCAGAGCCTGTCAACACGGCTCCCCAGCACCACAGCCCAGCACACCGGGCTCCCCAGCCCAGCTCACCGGGCTCCCCAGCACAGTACACGGGGGCCCCCAACACCACAGCCCGCCTGGCTCTCCAGCAGAGGCTGTTCACACCGCTCCCCAGCAGAGCCTGTCTACACGGCTCCCCAGAACCACAACCCAGCACACCTGGCTCCCCAGCACAGCACACGGGGGCCCCCAGCACCACAGCCTGCCTGCGTCTCCAGCAGAGCCTATTCACACAGCTCCCCAGCAGAGCCAGAATGCACGGCTCCCCAGCAGCACTGCCCAGCACACCAGGCTCGCCAACCCAGCTCGCCAGGCTCTACAGCACAGCACACGGGGGCCCCCAGCACCACAGCCCAGCACACCGGGCTCCGAAGCCAAGCTCACCGGGCTCCCCAGCACAGCACATGAGGGCCCCCAGCACCACAGCCCACCTGGCTCTCCAGCAGAGCCTCTTCACACCACTCCCCAGCAGAGCCTGTCCACACGGCTCCCCAGCAGCACAGCCCAGCGCACCGGGCTCCATAGCCGATCTCAACGGGCTCCGCAGCACAGCACACGGGGCCCCCCAGAAGCACAGCCCAGCACACCGGGCTCCCCACCCCAGCTCACCGGGCTCCCCAGCACAGCACACGGGGGCCCCCAGCAACACAGCCCGCCTGGCTCTCCAGCAGAGCCTGTTCAAAACACTCCCCAGCAGAGCCTGTCCAAACGGCACCCCAGCAGCACAGCCCAGCACACCGGTCTCCCCAGCACAGCACACGGGGGCCCCCAGCACAGCACACGGGGACCCCCAGCACCACAGCCCGCCTGGCTCTCCAGCAGAGCCTGTTCACACTTCTCCCCAGCAGGGCCTGTCAACAGGGCTCCCCAGCACCACAGCCAAGCACACCGGGCTCCCCAGAACAGAACACGGGGCCCCCCAGCACCACAGCCCGCCTGGCTCTCCATCAGAGCCTGTTCACACCGCTCCCCAGCATAGCCTGTCTACACGTCTCCCCAGCAGCACAGCCTAGCACACCGGGCTCAATAGCCGATCTCACCGAGCTCCCCAGCACAGCACACGGGGCCCCCCAGCACCACAGCCCGCCTCACTCTCCATCAAAGCCTGTTCAACCATCTCCCCAGAAGAGCCTGTCCAAACGGCTTCCCAGAACCACAGCCCAGCACACTGGGCTCCGAAGTCCAGCTCACTGGGCTCCCGAGCACAGCACACCGGGGCCCCCAGCACCACAGCCCGCCTGGCTCTCCATCAGAGCCTGTTCAACACTCTCCCCAGCACAGCCTGTCTACACGGCTCCCCATCACCACAGCCTAGCACACAGGGATCCCCAGCCCAGCTGACCGGGCCCCCCAGCACAGCACACGGGGCCCCCCAGCACCACAGCCCGCATGGCTATCCATCAGAGCCTGTTCAACCCTCTCCCCCGCACAGCCTGTCCACACCGCTCCCCAGCACAACAGCCCAGAACACCGGGCTCCCCAGCCGAGCTCAACGGGCTCCCCAGCACCGAACACGGGGCCCCCCAGAACCACAGCCCGCCTGGCTTTCCATCAGAGCCTGTTCAGACCGCTCCCCGGCAGAGGATGTCTACACGGCTCCCCAGCAGCACAGCCCAGCACACCCGGCTCCCCAGCCCAGTTCACCGGGCTCCCGAGCACGGCACACGGAGCCCCCCAGCACCACAACCCGCCTGGCTCTCCATCAGTGCCTGTTCACAACGCTCCCCAGCAGAGCCTCTTCACAGCGCTCCTCAGCAGAGCCTGTCCACACGGCTCCCCAGCACCACAGCCCAGCACACCGGGTTCCCCAGCCCAGCTCACCGGGCTCCCCAGCACAGCACACGGGGCCCCCCAGCACCACAGCCTGCCTGGCTCTCCAGCAGAGCCTGTTCAAACCACTCCCCAGCAGAGCCTGTCCACATGGCTCCACAGCACCACAGCCCGCCTGGCTCTCCAGCAGAGCCTGTCTACATGGCTCCCCAGCAGCACAGCCCAGCAAACCGGGCTCCTCTGCCCAGCTCACCGGGCTCCCCAGAACCACAGCCCGCCTGGCTCTCCATCAGAGCCTTTTCACACCTCTGCCCAGCAGAGCCTGTCTACACGGCTCCCCAGCACCACAGCCCAGCACACCGGGCTCCCCAGCACAGCACACCGGGCCCCCCAGCACCAATGCCCGCCTGGCTCCCCAGCAGAGCCTGTCCACACGGCTCCCCAGCAGCACAGCCCAGGACACCGGGCTCCCCATCACAGGACACGGGGGCCTCCAGCACAGCACACAGGGGCCCCCAGCACCACAGCCTGCCTGGCTCTCCAGCAGAACCTATTCAAACCACTCCCCAGCAGAGCCTGTCCACTCGGCTCCCCAGCACTACAGCCCAGCACACCGGGCTCCCCAGCCCAGCTAAACGGGCTCCCCAGCACAGCACACGGGGGCCCCCAGCACCAAAGCCCGCCTGGCTCTAAATCAGAGCATGTTCAACCCTCTCCCCAGCAGAGCCTGTACACAGAGTTCCCCAGCACCACAGCCCAGCACACCGGGCTCCCCAGCCCACCTCAACGGGCTTCCCAGCAAAGCACATGGGGCCCCCCAGCACCACAGCCCGCCTGGCTCTCAATCAGAGCCTGTTCACACCGCTCCCCAGCATAGCCTGTCTACACGTCTCCCCAGCAGCACAGCCCAGCACACCGCTGCACAGCCCGCCTGGCTCTCCATCAGAGCCTGTTCAAACCGCTCCCCAGCTGATCCTGTCCACACGGCTCCCCAGCAGCACAGCCCAGCACACCGGGCTCCCCAGCCCAGCACAACGGGTTCCCCAGCACAGCACACGGGGCCCCCCAGCACCACAGCCCGCCTGGCTCTCCATCAGAGCCTGTTCACACCGCTCACCAGCAGAGCCTGTCTACACGGCTCCCCAGCAGCACAGCCCAGCACACCGGGCTCCCCAGCCAAACTCACCGGGCTCCCCAGCACAGCACACGCGGCCCCCCGGCAACACAGCCCGCCTGGCTCTCCAGCAGAGCCTCTTCACACGGCTCCCCAGCAGAGCCTGTCCACACGGCTCCCCAGCAGCACAGCCTAGCACACCGGGCTCAATAGCCGATCTCACCGAGCTCCCCAGCACAGCACACGGGGCCCCCCAGCAGCGCAGCCCAGCAAACCAGCTCCCCGGCCCAGCTCACCGGGCTCCCCAGCACAGCACAAGGGGGCCCCCAGCACCACAGCCCGCCTTACTCTCCATCAGAGCCTGTTCAAACCACTCCCATGCAGATCCTGTCCACACGGCTCCCAAGTAGCACAGCCCAGCACACCGGGCTCCTCCGCCCAGCACACCGGGCTCCCCAGCACAACACACGGGGGCCCCCCAGCACCACAGCCCACCTGGCTCTCCATCAGATCCTGTTCACACCGCTCGACAGGAGAGCCGGTCAACACGCCTCCCCAGCAGCACAGCCCAGCACACCGGGCTCCCCAGCCCAGCTCACCAGGCTCCCCAGCACAGAACACGGTGCCCCCCAGCACCACAGCCCGCCTGGCTCTCCATCAGAGCCTGTTCACACCGCTCCACAGCACAGCCAGTCCGCACGGCTCACCAGCACCACAGCCCAGCACACCGGCCTCCCCAGCACAGCACACGGGGCCCCCCAGCAATACAGCCTGCCTGGCTCTGCATCAGACCCTGTTCAAACCACTCCACAGCAGAGCCTGTCTACACTGCTCCCCAGCACCACAGCCCAGCACACCGGGCTTCCCAGCCAAGCTCAACGGGCTCCTGAGCACAGCACACGGGCGCCCCCAGCACCACAGCCCGCCTGGCTCTCCAGAAGAGCCTGTTCAAACCATTCCCCAGCAGAGCCTGTGCACACGGCTTCCTAGCAGCACAGCCCAGCTCACCGGGCTCCCCAGCCCACCTCACCGGACTCCCCAGCACAGCACACGGGGGCCCCCAGCACCACAGCCCGCCTGGCTCTCCAGTGGAGCCTGTTCACACAACTCCCCAGCAGAGCCTGTCCACACGGCTCGCCAGCAGCACAGCCCAGTACAACGGGCTCCCCAGCCCAGCTCACCGGACTCACCAGCACATCACCAGCACAGCACACGGGGGCCCCCAACACAACAGCCCGCCTGGCATTCCATCAGAGGCTGTTCACACCGCTCCTCAGCAGAGCCGGTACACACGGCTCCCCAGCAGCACACCCTAGGACACCGGGTTTGCCAGCACAGCACACGGGGGCCCCCAGCACCACACCTCGCCTGGCTCTCCAGCAGAGCCTGTTCAAACCACTCCCCAGCACAGCCTGTCCACACGCCTCCCCAGCAGCACAGCCCAGCACACCAGGCTCCCCAGCCCAGCTCACCGGGCTCCCCAGCAAAGCACACGTGGGCCCCCAACACCACAGCAAGCCTGGCTCTCCATCAGAGCCTTTTCAAACTTTTCCCAGGAGAGACTGTCCATATGGCTCCCCAGCAGCACAGCCCTGCAGACCGGGCTACCCAACCCAGCTAACCGGGCTCCCCAGCACAGCACACGGGGGCCCCCAGCACCACAGCCCGCCTGGCTGTCCAGCAGAGCCTTTTCAAACCACTCCCCAGCAGAGCCGGTCCACACGGCTCCCCGGTACCACAGCCCAGCACACCGGGCTCCCCAGCCCTGCTCACCGGGCTCCGTAGCAGAGCACACGGGGGCCCCCAGCACCACAGCCCGCCTGGCTCTCCTGCAGAGCCATCTCAAACCACGCCCCAGCACAGCCTGTCCACACGGCTTCCCAGCACCAAAGCCCGCCTGGCTCTCCAGCAGAGCCTGTTCACACCGCTCCCCAGAAGAGCCTGTTCACACAGCTCCCCAGCAGAGCCTGTCCACACGGCTCCCAATCACCACAGTCCAGGACACCGGGCTCCCCAGCACCACAGCCCAGCACACGGGGCTCCCCGGCCCAGCACACCGGGCCCCCCGGCACATCACACGGGGCCCCCCAGCACCACAGCCCGTCTGGCTCTCCATTAGAGCCTGTTCACACCGCTCCGCAGCAGAGCCTGTCTGCACGGCTCCCCATCACCACAGTCCAGGACATAGGGCTCCCCAGCACCACAGCCCAGCACACGGGGCTCCCCAGCCCAGCACACCGGGCCCCCCGGCACAGCACACGGGGCAGCCCAGCACATCTCACCGGGCTCCCCAGCACAGCAAACGGCGCCCCCCAGCAGTGCCTGTCTACACGGTTCGCCAGCACCACAGCCCAGTACACCGGGCTCACCAGCCCAGCTCAACGGGCTCCCCAGCATAGCACACGGGGCCCCCCAGCACCACAGCCCGTCTTGCTCTCCAGCAGAGCCAGTTCACACCGCTCCCCAGCAGAGCCTGTCCACACGGCTCCCCAGCACCACAGCCCAGCACACCGGGCTCCCCAGCACAGCACACGGGGCCGCCCAGCACAACAGCCCGCCTGGCTGTCCAGCAGAGCCTTTTCAAACCACTCCCCAGCAGAGCCGGTCCACACGGCTCCCCGGTACCACAGCCCAGCACACCGGGCTCCCCAGCCCTGCTCACCGGGCTCCGTAGCAGAGCACACGGGGGCCCCCAGCACCACAGTCCGCCTGGCTCTCCATCAGAGCCTGTTCACACCGTTTCCCAGCAGAGCCTGTCTACACGGCTCCCCAGCAGCACAGCCCAGCACACCGCAGCACAGCCCGCCTGGCTCCCCAGCAGAGCCTGTTCACACCGCTCCCCAGCAGAGCCTGTTCACACCGCTCCCCAGCAGACCCGGTCCACACGGCTCCCCAGCAGCACAGCCCAGCACACCGCAGCACAGCCCGCCTGGCTCCCCAGCAGAGCCTGTTCAAACCACACCCAAGCAGAGCCGGTCGACACGGCTCCCCAGCAGCACAGCCCAGCACACTGGCCTCCCAAGCCCAGCTCACCTGGCTCCCCAGCACAGCACACGGGGCCCCCCAGCACCTCAGCCCACCTGGCTTTCCAGCAGAGCCACTTCACACCGCTCCCCAGCAGACCCGGTCCACACGGCTCCCCAGCATCACAGAACAGCACACAGTGTTCCCCAGCACAGCACACGGGGGCCCCCAGCACAGCACACGGGGGCCCCCAGCACCACAGCCTGCCTGCCTCTCCAGCAGAGCCTGTTCACACAGCTCCCCAGCAGAGCCAGAATGCACGGCTCCCCAGCAGCACTGCCCAGCACACCAGGCTCCCCAACCCAGTTCGCCAGGCTCTACAGCACAGCACACGGGGGCCCCCAGCACCACAGCCTGCCTGGCTCTCCATCAGAGACTGTTCACACCGCTCCCCATCAGAGCCTGTTCACTCCGCTCCCCAGCAGAGCCTGTCTACACGGCTCCCCAGCACCACAGCCTAGCACACCGGGCTCCCCAGCCCAGCTCACCGGGCTCCCCAGCACAGCACACGGGGCCCCCCAGCACGACAGCCCGCCTGGCTCCCCAGCAGAGCCTGTTCAAAACAGTCCCCAAGAGAGCCTGTACACACGGCTCACCAGCAGCACAGCCTAGCACACCGGGCTCCCCAGCACAGGACACAGGGGCCCCCAAAACAGCACACGGGGGCCCCCCAGCACCAAAGCCAGCCTGGCTCTCAAGCAGAGCCTGTTCAAACCACTGCCCAGCAGAGCCTGTCCAAACGGCTCCCCAGCAGCACAGCCCAGCACACCGGGCTCCCCAGCCCAGCTCACTGGGCACCCAGCCCAGCTCACTGGGCTCCCCAGCACAGCACACGGTGGCCCCCAACACCACAGCCCTCCTGGCACTCCATCAGGGCCTATTCACACCGCTCCCCAGCAGAGCCTGTCAACACGGCTCCCCAGCACCACAGCCCAGCACACCGGGCTCCCCAGCCCAGCTCACCGGGCTCCCCAGCACAGTACACGGGGGCCCGCAACACCACAGCCCGTCTGGCTCTCCAGCAGAGGCTGTTCACACCGCTCCCCAGCAGAGCCTGTCTACACGGCTCCCCAGAACCACAACCCAGCACACCGGGCTCCACAGCACAGCACACGGGGGCCCACAGCACCACAGCCTGCCTGCCTCTCCAGCAGAGCCTATTCACACAGCTCCCCAGCAGAGCCAGAATGCACGGCTCCCCAGCAGCACTGCCCAGCACACCAGGCTCGCCAACCCAGCTCGCCAGGCTCTACAGCACAGCACACGGGGGCCCCCAGCACCACAGCCCAGCACACCGGGCTCCGAAGCCAAGCTCACCGGGCTCCCCAGCACAGCACATGAGGGCCCCCAGCACCACAGCCCACCTGGCTCTCCAGCAGAGCCTCTTCACACCACTCCCCAGCAGAGCCTGTCCACACGGCTCCCCAGCAGCACAGCCCAGCGCACCGGGCTCCATAGCCGATCTCAACGGGCTCCGCAGCACAGCACACGGGGCCCCCCAGCAGCACAGCCCAGCACACCGGGCTCCCCACCCCAGCTCACCGGGCTCCCCAGCACAGCACACGGGGGCCCCCAGCAACACAGCCCGCCTGGCTCTCCAGCAGAGCCTGTTCAAAACACTCCCCAGCAGAGCCTGTCCAAACGGCACCACAGCAGCACAGCCCAGGACACCGGTCTCCCCAGCACAGCACACGGGGGCCCCCAGCACAGCACACGGGGACCCCCAGCACCACAGCCCGCCTGGCTCTCCAGCAGAGCCTGTTCACACTTCTCCCCAGCAGAGCCTGTCAACAGGGCTCCCCAGCACCACAGCCAAGCACACCGGGCTCCCCAGCACAGAACACGGGGCCCCCCAGCACAACAGCCCGCCTGGCTCTCCATCAGAGCCTGTTCACTCCGCTCCCCAGCAGAGCCTGTTCAAACCATTCGCCAGCAGAGCCTGTCCACACGGCTCCCCAGCACCACAGCCCGCCTGGCTCTCCATCAGAGCCTGTTCACTCCGCTCCCCAGCAGAGCCTTTTCAAACCACTCGCCAGCAGAGCCTGTCCACACGGCTCCCCAGCACCACAGCCCAGCACACCGGGCTCCCCAGCCCAGCTCAACGTGCTCCCCAGCACAGCACACGGGGCCCCCCAGCACCACAGCCCGCCTCACTCTCCATCAAAGCCTGTTCAACCCTCTCCCCAGAAGAGCCTGTCCAAACGGCTTCCCAGAACCACAGCCCAGCACACTGGGCTCCGAAGTCCAGCTCACTGGGCTCCCGAGCACAGCACACCGGGGCCCCCAGCACCACAGCCCGCCTGGCTCTCCATCAGAGCTTTTCAACACTCTCCCCAGCACAGCCTGTCTACACGGCTCCCCATCACCACAGCCCAGCACACAGGGATCCCCAGCCCAGCTCAACGGGCTCCCCAGCACCGAACACGGGGCCCCCCAGAACCACAGCCCGCCTGGCTTTCCATCAGAGCCTGTTCAGACCG
This sequence comes from Dascyllus trimaculatus, assembly GCA_024666655.1. NCBI lineage: Eukaryota > Metazoa > Chordata > Actinopteri > Pomacentridae > Dascyllus > Dascyllus trimaculatus. The sequence continues at coordinate 53,835 of JAMOIN010001146.1, forward strand.
CTCCCCGGCAGAGGCTGTCTACACGGCTCCCCAGCAGCACAGCCCAGCACACCCGGCTCCCCAGCCCAGTTCACCGGGCTCCCGAGCACGGCACACGGAGCCCCCCAGCACCACAACCCGCCTGGCTCTCCATCAGTGCCTGTTCACAACGCTCCCCAGCAGAGCCTGTTCACACCGCTCCCACGCAGAGCCTGTCTACGCGGCTCCCAAGCACCACAGCCATGCACACCGGGCTCCCCAGCCCAGCTCACCCAGCTCCCCAGCACAGAGCACGGGGCCCCCCAGCACCACAGCCCGCCGTCCTCTCCATCAGAGCCAGTTCACACCGCTCCCCAGCAGAGCATGTCCACACGGCTCCCCAGCAGCACAGCCCAGCACACCGGGCCCCTCCGCCAAGCTCACCGCGCTCCCCAGCACAGCACACGGGGGCCCCCCAGAACCACAGCCCGCCTGGCTCTCCATCAGAGCCTGTTCACACCGCTCCCCAGAAGAGCCTGTCTACAAGGCTCCCCAGCACCACAGCACAACACACCAGGATCCCAGGCCCAGCTCACCGGGCCCCCCAGCACAGCACACGGGGGCCCCCAGCAAGGCACACGGGGGCCCCCAGCACAGCACACGGGGGCCCCCAGCACAGCACACGGGGGCCCCCAGCACCACAGCCCGCGTTGCTCTCCAGTAGAGCCTGTTCAAACCACTCCCCAGCACAGCCTGTCAACAAGCCTCCCCAGCAGCACAGCGCAGAACACCCGGCTCCCCTGCCCAGCTCACCGGGCTCCCCAGCACAGCACACGGGGCCCACAACACCACAGCCCGCATGGCTTTCCATCAGAGCCTGTTCACACCACTCCTCAGCAGAGCCTTTCCACACGGCTCCCCAGCAGCACACCCTAGGACACCGGGCTCCCCAGCCCAGCACACCGGGCTCCCCAGCACAGCACACGGGGCACACCAGCACCACAGCCCGAATGGCTCCCCAGCAGAGCCTGTCCACACGGCTCCCCAGCACCACAGCCCAGCAAACCTGGCTCCCCAGCCCTGCACACCGGGCACCCCAGCCAAGCTCAAAGGGCTGCCCAGCGCAGCACACGGGGCCCCCCAGAACCACAGCCCGCCTCGCAAACCATCAGAGCCTGTACAACCGTCTCCCCAGCAGAGCCTGTCCACACTGCTCCCCAGCACCACAGCCCAACACACCGGGCTCCCCAGCCCAGCTCAACGTGCTCCCCACCACAGCACACGCGGGCCCCCAGCACCACAGCCCGCCTGGCTGTTCATCAGAGCCTGTCTACACTGCTCCCCAGCAACACAGCCGAGCACAGCGGGCTCCCCAGCCCAGCTCACCGGGCTCCCCAGGACAGCACACGGGGCCCCCCAGCACCATAGCCCGCCTGGCTCTCCATCAGGGCCTGTTCACATCCCTCCGCAGCAGAGCCTGTCCACACAGCTCCCCAGCACCACAGCTAAGCACACCGGGCTAACCAGCACAGCACACGGGGCCCCCCAGCACAGCACACGGGGCTTCCCAGCACCACAAGCCCGCCTGGCTCTCTATCAGAGCCTCTTCACGCCGCTCCCCGCCAGAGCCTGTCTACACGGCTCCCCAGCACCACAGCCCAGCACAACGTGCTCCCCAGCCAAGCTCACCGGGCTCCCCAGCACAGCACTCGGGGCCCCTCAGCACCACAGCCCGAATGGCTCCCCAGCAGAGCCTGTCTTCACGGCTCCCCAGCACCACAGCCCAGCACACCGGTCTCCCCAGCCCAGCTCAACGGGCTCCCCAGCACAGCACACGCGGGCCCCCAGCACCACAGCCCGCCTGGCTCTCCATCAGAGCCTGTTCACAGCGCTCCCCAGCAGAGCCTGTCTACACGGCTCGCCAGCACCACAGCCCAGAACACCGGGCTCCCCAGCACAGCACACGGGGCTCCCCAGCACCACAGCCCGCCTGGCTCTCCAGCACAGCCTGTTCAAACCACTCGCCAGCAGAGCCTGTCCACACGGCTCCCCAGCAGCAGAGCCCAGCACACCGGGCTGCCCAGCCAACCTCACCGGACCCCCAGCACAGCACACGGGGGCCACCAAAACCACACCACGCCTGTATTTCGTTCAGAGCCTGTTCACACCGCTCCCCAGCAGAGCCTGTCTACACGGCTCCACAGCACAACAGCCCAGCACACCGGGCTCCCCAGCCCAGCTCACCGTGCTCCCCAGCACAGCACACGGGCCCCCCCAGCACCACAGCCCGCCTGGCTCTCCAGCAGAGCGTGTTCAACCCTCTCACCAGCAGAGCCTGTCCACACGGCTCCCCAGCACCACAGCCCAGCACACCGGGCTCCCCAGCACAGCTCACCGGGCTCCCCTGAACCACAGCCCGCCTAGCTATCCATCAGAGCCTGTTCCACCCTCTCCCCAGCAGAGCCTGTCCACACGGCTCCCCAGCACCACAGCCCAGCACACCGGGCTCCCCAGAACAGCACACGGGGCCCCCCAGCAACACAGCCCGCCTGGCTCTCCATCAGAGCCTGTTCAAACCACTCCCCAGCAGATCCGGTCCAAACGGCTCCCCAGCACAACAGCCCAGCACACCGGGCTCCCCAGAAGAGCTCACCGGGCTCCCCAACACAGCACACGGGCCCCCCCAGCACCATAGCCCGCCTGGCTCTCCAGCAGAGCCTGTTAAACCCTCTCCCAAGCAGAGCCAGTCCACACGGCTACCCAGCACCACAGCCCAGCACACCGGGCTCCCCAGTACAGCTCACTGGGCTCCCCTGAACCACAGCCCGCCTGGCTCTCCATCAGAGCCTGTTCAACCCTCTCCCCAGCAGAGCCTGTCCACACGGCTCCCCAGCACAACAGCCCAGCACACCGGGCACCCCAGCACAGCACACGGGGCCCCCCAGAATCACAGCCCACCTGGCTCTCCAGCAGAGCCTCTTCACACCGCTACCCAGCAGAGCCTGTCCACACGGCTCCCCAGCAGCACAGCCCAGGACACCGGGCTCCCCATCACAGGACACGGGGGCCTCCAGCACAGCACACAGAGGCCCCCAGCACCACAGCCTGCCTGGCTCTTCAGCAGAACCTATTCAAACCACTCCCCAGCAGAGCCTGTCCACTCGGCTCCCCAGCACTACAGCCCAGCACACCGGGCTCCCCAGCCCAGCTCAACGGGCTCCCCAGCACAGCACACGGGGGCCCCCAGCACCAAAGCCCGCCTGGCTCTAAATCAGAGCATGTTCAACCCTCTCCCCAGCAGAGCCTGTACACACAGTTCCCCAGCACCACAGCCCAGCACACCGGGCTCCCCAGCCCACCTCAACGGGCTTCCCAGCAAAGCACATGGGGCCCCCCAGCACCACAGCCCGCCTGGCTCTCAATCAGAGCCTGTTCACACCGCTCCCCAGCATAGCCTGTCTACACGTCTCCCCAGCAGCACAGCCCAGCACACCGCTGCACAGCCCGCCTGGCTCTCCATCAGAGCCTGTTCAAACCGCTCCCCAGCTGATCCTGTCCACACGGCTCCCCAGCAGCACAGCCCAGCACACCGGGCTCCCCAGCCCAGCACAACGGGTTCCCCAGCACAGCCCACGGGGGCCCCCAGCACCACGGCCCGCCTGGCTATCCAGCAGAGCCTGTTCAAACCACTCCCAAGCAGAGCCGGTCCACACGGCTCCCCAGCAGCACAGCCCAGTACACTGGCCTGCCCAGCCCAGCTCACCGGGCACCCCAGCACAGCACACGGGGCCCCCCAGAATCACAGCCCACCTGGCTCTCCAGCAGAGCCTCTTCACACGGCTCCCCAGCAGAGCCTGTCCACACAGCTCCCCAGCAGCACAGCCTAGCACACCAGGCTCAATAGCCGATCTCACCGAGCTCCGCAGCACAGCACACGGGGCCCCCCAGCACCACAGCCCAGCACACCGGGCTCCCAAGCCCAGCTCACCGGGCTCCCCAGCACAGCACACTTTGGCCTTCAGCAAACCAGCCCGCCTGGCTCTCCAGCAGAGCCTGCTCAAAACATTCCCCAGCAGAGCCTGTCCACACGGCTCCCCAGCAGCACAGGCCAGCACACCGGGCTCCCCAGCACAGCACACGGGGCCCCCCAGCAGCGCAGCCCAGCAAACCGGGCTCCCCGGCCCAGCTCACCGGGCTCCCCAGCACAGCACAAGGGGGCCCCCAGCACCACAGCCCGCCTTACTCTCCATCAGAGCCTGTTCAAACCACTCCACAGCAGAGCCTTTCCACACGGCTCCCCAGCACCACAGCCCAGCACACCGGGCTCCCCAGCCCAGCTCAACGGGCTCCCCAGCACAGCACACGGGGCCCCCCAGCACCACAGTCCGCCTGGCACTCCAGCAGAGCCTATTCAAACCGCTCCCCAGCAGAGTCTGTCCACACGGCTCCCCAGCAGCACAGCCCAGCACACCGGGCTCCCCAGCCCTGCTCACCGGACTCCCCAGCACAGCACACGGGGGCCCCCAGCAAAGCTCACCGGGCTCCCCAGCACTGAACACGGGGCCCCCCAGCACCACAGCCCGCCTGGCTCTCCATCAGAGCCTGTTCACACCGCTCCCCAGCAGAGCCTGTCTACACGGCTCCCCAGCAGCACAGCCCAGCACACCGCAACACAGGCCGCCTGGCTCTCCAGCAGAGCCTTTTCACACCGCTCCCCAGCAGACCCGGTCCACACGGCTCCCCAGCAGCACAGAACAGCACACCGGGTTCCCCAGAACAGCACACGGGGGCCCCCAGCACCACGGCCCGCCTGGCTCTCCAGCAGAGCCTGTTCAAACCACTCCCAAGCAGAGCCGGTCCACACGGCTCCCCAGCAGCACAGCCCAGAACACCGGGCTCCCCAGCCCAGCTCACAGGGCTCCCCAGCAAAGCACACGGGGCCCCCCAGAACCACATCCCGCCTGGCTCTCCATCAGAGCCTGGTCACAGCGCTCCGCAGCAGAGCCTGTCCACACGGCTCCCCAGCAGCACAGCCCAGCACACCGGGCTCACCAGCCAAGCTCACCGGGCTGCCCAGCACAGCACATTGAGCCCCCCAGCACCACAGCCCGCCAGACTCTCCATTAGAGCCTGTTCACACCGCTCCTCAGCAGAGCCTGTCCACACGGCTCGCCAGTTCCACAGCCCAGCACACAGGGCTCCCCAGCACAGCTCACGGGGCCCCCCAGTACAGCACACGGGGGTCCACACCATCACAGCCCGCCTGGCTCTCCATCAGAGCCTGTCTACACGGCTCCCCTGAACCAAAGCAAAGCACACCAGGCTCCCCAGCCAAGCTCAACGGGCTCCCCAGCACAACACACGCGGGCCCCCAGCACCACAGCCCAGCACATTGGGCTCCCCAGCCCACCTCACCGGGCCCCCCAACACATCACACGGGGGCCCCCAGCATCACAGCCCGCCTGGCTCTCCATCAGAACTTGTTCAAACAGTTCCGCAGCAGAGCCTGTCTACACGGCTCCCCAGCACGACAGCCCAGCTCACCGGGCTCTCCAGCTCTTCACACGGGGCCCCCCAGCACCACAGCCCGCCTGGCTCTCGAGCAGAGCCTGTTAAAACCACTCCCCCAGCAGAGCCTTTCCACGCTGCTCCCAAGCACCACAGCCCGGCACACCGGGTTCCCCAGCCCAGCTCACCGGGCTCCCGAGCACGGCACACGGAGCCCCCCAGCACCACAACCCGCCTGGCTCTCCATCAGTGCCTGTTCACAACGCTCCCCAGCAGAGCCTCTTCACAGCGCTCCTCAGCAGAGCCTGTCTACACGGCTCCCGAGCACCACAGCCCAGCACACCGGGTTCCCCAGCCCAGCTCACCGGGCTCCCCAGCACAGCACACGGGGCCCCCCAGCATCACAGCCCGAATGGCTCCCCAGCAGAGCCTGTCTACACGGCTCCCCAGCAGCACAGCCCAACACACCGCAGCAAAGCCCGCCTGGCTCTCCATCAGAGCCTGTTCAAACCGCTCCCCAGCAGATCCTGTCCACACGGCTCCCCAGCAGCACAGCCCGCCTGGCTCTCCAGCAGAGCCTGTTCAAACCACTCCCAAGCAGAACTGGTCCACACGGCTGCCCAGCAGCACAGCCCAGCACACTGGCCTCCCGAGCCAATCTCACCGGGCTTCCCAGCACAGCACACGGGGCCCCCCAGCACCACAGTCCACCTGGCTCTCCATCAGAGCCTCTTCACACCGCTCCTCAGCAGAGCCTGTCTACACGGCACCCCAGCAGCACAGCACAGCACACCGGGCACCCCAGCCAAGCTCACCGGGCTTCCCAGCACAGCACACGGGGCCCCCCAGCACCACAGCCCACCTGGCTCTCCATCAGAGCCTCTTCAAAACACTCCCCAGCAGAGCCTGTCCACACGGCTCCCCAGCAGCACAGCCGAGCACACCGGGCTCCCCAGCCCACCTCACCGGGCTCCCCATCACAGCACACTGGGGGCCCCCAGCACCACAGCCTGCCTGGCTCTCCATCAGAGCCTTTTCACACCGCTTCCCAGCAGACCCTGTCCACACGGCACCCCAGCAGCTCAGACAAGCACACCGGGCTCCCCAGCGCAGCTCACCGGGCCCCCCAGCACAGCACAAGGGGCCCCCAGCACCACATCCCGCCTGGCTCTCCATCAGAGCCTGTTCACACCGCTCCCCAGCAGAGCCTGTCTACACGGCTCCCCAGCACCACAGCCCAGAACACTGGGCTCCCTCAGCCCAACTCAACGGGGCCCCTAGCACAGCACATGGGGGCCCCCAGCTCCACAGCCCGCTTGGCTCTCCATCAGAGCCTGTTCACACCGCTCCCCAGCAGAGCCTGTGTACACGGCTCCCCAGCACCACAGCCCAGCTCAACGGGCTCGCCAGCCCAGCTCAAGGGGCTCCCCAGCACAGCACACGGGGCCACCCAGCACCACAGCCCGGCTGGCTCTCCATCAGAGCCTGTGCACACCTCTCCCCAGCAGAGCCTGTGTACACGGCTCCCCAGCACCACAGCCCAGCACACCGGGCTCGCCAGCCCAGCTCAAGGGGCTCCCCAGCACAGCACACGGGGCCACCCAGCACCACAGCCCGCCTGGCTCTCCATCAGAGCCTGTTCAAACCACTCCCCAGCAGAGCCTGTCCACACAGCTCCCCAGCACAACAGCGCAGCACGCCGGGCTCCCCAGCCAAGCTCAACGGGCTCCTTTGCACAGCTCACGGGGGCCCCCGGCACCACAGCCCACCTGGCTCTCCAGCAGAGCCTGTTCAAACCACTCCCCAGCACAGCCTGTCAACACGCCTCCCCAGCAGCACATCCCAGGACACTGGGCTCCCCAGCCCAGCTCACCGGGCTCCCTGGGACATCACACGGGGGCCCCCAGCACCACAGCCTGCCTGGCTCTCCAGAAGAGCCTGTTCAAGCCATTCCCCAGCAGAGCCTGTCCACACGGCTCCCAAGCAGCACAGCCCAGCTCACCGGGATCCCCAGCACAGCACACGGGAGCCCCCAGCACCACAGCCCGCCTGGCTCTCCAGCAGAGCCTGTCTACCCGGCTCCCCAGCACAACAGCCAAGCTCACCGGACTCCCCAGCACAGCACACGGGGGCCTCCAGCACCACAGCCCACCTGGCTCTCCAACAGAGCCTGTTCAAACCACTCCCCAGCAGAGCCTTTACACAGGGCTCCACAGCAGCACAGCACAGCACACCGGGCTCCCCAGCCCAGCTCACCGGGCTCCCCAGCACAGCACACGGGGGCCCCCAACACCACAGCCCACCTGGCTCTCCATCAGTGCCTGTTCACACCGCTCCCTAACAGAGACTGTCTACACGATTCCCCAGCACTACAGCCCAGCACACCGAGCTCCCCAGCCCAGCTCACCGGGCTCCCCAGCACAGCACACGGGGCCCCCCAGCACCACAGCCCGAATTGCTCCCCAGCAGAGCCTGTCTACACGGCTCCCCAGCACCACAGCCCAACACACCGGGCTCCCCAGCCCAGCTCAACGGGCTCCCCAGCACAGCACACGGGGCCCCCCAGTACCACAGCCAGCCTGTCTCTCCATCAGAGCCTGTTCACACCACTCCCCAGCAGAGCCTGTCCACACGGCTGCCCAGCACCACAGCCCAACACACCAGGCTCCCCAGCCCAGCACACCGGGCTCCCCAGCCAAGCTCACAGGGCTGCCCAGCACAGCACACGGGGCCACCCAGCACCACAGCCCGCCTGGCTCTCCATCAGTGCCTGTACAACCCTCTCCCCAGGAGAGCCTGTCCACACTGCTCCCCAGCACCACAGCCCAGCACACCGGGCTCCCCAGCACAGCACACGCGGGCTCCCCAGCACAGCACACGCGGGCTACCAGCACCACAGCCCGCCTGGCTCTACATCAGAGCCTGTTCACAGCGCTCCGCAGCAGAGCCTGTCTACACGGCTCCCCAGCACCACAGCCCAGCACACCGGGCTCCCCAGCCCAGCTCAACGCGCTTTCCAGCACGGCACAAAGGGCCCCCCAGCACAACAGCCCGCCTGGCTGTCCTGCAGAGCCTTTTCAAACCACTCCCCAGCAGAGCCGGTCCACACGGCTCCCCAGTACAACAGCCCAGCACCCCGGGCTCCCCAGCCCAGCTCACTGGGCTCCCCAAAACAGCACACGGGGCCCCCCAGCAGAGCCTGTATACACGGTTTGCCTGCACCATAGCCCAGCACACCGGGCTCCCCAACCCACCTCACCGGGCTTCCCAGCACAGCACACGGGGCTCCCCAGCACCACAGCCCGCCAGGATCTCCAGCAGAGCCTTTCCACACGGCTCCCCAGCACCACAGCCCAGCACACCGGGCTCCCCAGCCCAGCACAGCGAGCTCCCCAGCCAAGCTCACAGGGTTGCCCAGCACAGCACACGGGGCCCCGCAGCACCACAGCCCGCATGGCTGTCCAGCAGAGCCTTTTAAAACCACTCCCCAGCAGAGCCTGTCCACACGGCTCCCCAGCACGACAGCCCAACACACCGGGCTCCGGAGGCCACCTCAACGGGCTCCCCATCACAGCACACGGGGCCCCCCAGCAACCACAGCCCGCCTGGCTCTCCAACAGAGCCTGTTCACACCACTCCCCAGCAAAGCCTGTCTACAAGGCTCCCCAGCACCATAGCACAGCACACCGGGATCCCCAGCCCAGCTTACCGGGACCCCCTGCACAGCACACGGGGGCCCCCAGCACCACAGCCCGCCTGGCTCTCCATCAAAGCCTGTTCACACCGCTCCGCAGCAGAGCCTGTCTACACGGCTCCCCAGCACCACAGCCCAGCACACCGGGCTCCCAATCCCAGTTCACCGGGCCCCCCAGCACACCACACGGGGGCCCCCAGCACCACAGCCCGCCTGGCTCTCCATCAGAGCCTGTTCAAACCTGTCCCCAGCAGATACTGTCCAAACGGCTCCCCAGCAGCACAGCCCAGAACACTGGGCCCCCCGGGACATCACACGGGGGCCCCCAGCACCACAGCCCGCTTGGCTCTCCAGAAGAGCCTGTTCAAACCATTCCCCAGCAGAGCCTGTCCACACGGCTTCCCAGCAGCACAGCCCAGCTCACCGGGCTCCCCAGCGCACCTCACCGGACTCCAAAGCACAGCACACGGGGGCCCCCAGCACCACAGTCGCCTGGCTCTCCAGCAGCACCTGTTCACACAACTCCCCAGCAGAGCCTGTCCACAGGGCTCCCCAGCAGCACAGCACAGCACACCGGGCTCCCCAGCCCAGCTCACCGGACTCCCCAGCACAGCACACGGGCGCCCCCAGCACAACAGCCCGCCTGGCTCTCCATCAGAGCCTGTTCACACCACTCCCCAGCAGAGCCTGTCCACACGGCTCCCCAGCACCACAGCCCAGCACACCGGGCTCCCCAGCCCAGCACACCGAGGTACCCAGCCAAGCTCACAGGGCTGCCCAGCACAGCACACGGGGCCCCCCAGCACCACAGCCCGCCTGGCTGTCCAGCAGAGCCTTTTAAAACCACTCCCCAGCAGAGCCTGTCCACACGGCTCCCCAGCACCACAGCCCAACACACCGGGCTCCCGAGGCCACCTCAACGGGCACCCCATCACTGCACACGGGGCCCCCCAGCACCACAGCCCGCCTGGCTCTCCAACATAGCCTGTTCACACCACTCCCCAGCAAAGCCTGTCTACAAGGCTCCCCAGCACCACAGCACAGCACACCGGGATCCCCAGCCCAGCTCACCGGGCTCCCCATCACAGCACACCACACGGGGGCCCCCAGCACCACAGCCCGCCTGGCTCTCCATCAGAGCCTGTTCACACCGCTCCCCAGCAGAGCCTTGTCTACACGGCTCCCCATAACCACAGCCCAGCACACCGGGCTCCCCAGCCCAGCTCACCGGGCTCCCCAGGACAGCACACGGGGTCCCCCAGCACCACAGCCCGCCTGGCTCTCCATCAGAGCCTGGTCACACCGCTCCGCAGCAGAGCCTGTCTACACGGCTCCCCAGCACCACAGCCCAGCACAACGGGCTCCCCAGCCCTGCTCACCGGGCTCCCCAGCACAGCACACGGGGGCCCCCAGCACAGCTCACCGGGCTCCCCAGCACAGCACACGGGGCCCCCCAGCAACCACAGCCCGCCTGGCTCTCCAACAGAGCCTGTTCACACCACTCCCCAGCAAAGCCTGTCTACAAGGCTGCCCAGCACCATAGCACAGCACACCGGGATCCCCAGCCCAGCTTACCGGGACCCCCTGCACAGCACACGGGGGCCCCCAGCACCACAGCCCGCCTGGCTGTCCATCAGAGCCTGTTCACAACGCTCCCCAGCTGAGCCTGTCCATAAGGCTCCCCAGCACCACAGCCGAGCACACCGGGCTCCCTAGCCCAGCTCACCGGGCTCCCGAGCACGGCACACGGGGCCCCCCAGCACAACAGCCCGCCTGGCTGTCCGGGAGGTCCTTTTCAAACCACTCCCCAGCAATGCCTTTCCACACGGCTCCCCAGCAGCACAGCCCAGCATACCGGGCTCCCCAGCCCAGCTCAACGGACTCCCCAGCACAGCACACGGGACCCCCCAGCACCACAGCCCGCCTGGCTCTCCATCAGAGCCTCTTCACACCGCTCCCCAGAAGAGCCTGTCCACACGGCTCCCCAGCACCACAGCCCAGCACACAGGGCTCTCCAGCCCAAATCAACGGCTCCCAAGCACAGAACACGGCGCCCCCCAGCACCACAGCCCGTCTGGCTCTCCATCAGAGCCTGTCCACACCGCTCCCCAGCAGAGCCTGTCCACACGCCTCCAGAGCACCACAGCCCAGCACACCGGGCTCCCCAGCCCAGCTCACAGGGCTCCCCAGAACAGCACACGGTGGCCCCCCGCACCACAGCCCGCCTGGCTCTCCAGCAGAGCCTTTTCAAACCACTCCCCAGCAGAGCCTGTCCACACGGCTCCCAAGCAGCAAGGCCCAGCACACCGGTCTCCCCAGCCCAGCTCAACGGGCTCCCCAGCACAGCACACAGGGGCCCCCAGCAACACAGCGCGCCTTGCTCTCCAGCAGAGCCTGTTGAAACCGCTCCCCAGCAGAGCCTGTCCACACGGCTCCCCAGATGCACAGCCCAGCACACCGGGCTCCCCAGCCCAGCTCACCCTGCTCCCCAGCACAGCACAAGGGGGCCCCCAGCACCACACCCCGCCTGGCTCTCCATCAGAGCCTGTTCACAAAGCTCACCAGAAGAGCCTGTCTACACGGCTCCCCAGCAGCCCCGCACACCGCAGCACAGCCCCCCAGGCACTCCATCAGAGCCTGTTCACACCGCTACCCAGCAGACGCTGTCCACAGGGCACCCCAGCAGCTCAGCCCAGCAAACCGGGCTCCGCAGCCCAGCTCACCGGGCTTCTGAGCACAGCACACGGGGCCACCCAGCACCACAGCGCGCCTGGCTCTGCATCAGAGCCTTTTCACACCGCTTCCCAGCAGACCCTGTCCACACAGCACCCCAGCAGCTCAGCCCAGCATTCCGGGCTCCCCAGCCCAGCCCACCGGGCTACCGAGCACATAACACGGGGGCCCCCAGCACCACAGCCCGCCCGGCTCTCCATCAGAGCCTGTTAACACAGCTTCCCAGCAGACCCTGTCCACACGGCAGCCCAGCAGCTCAGCCCAGCACACCGGGCCCCGCAGCCCAGCTAACCGGGCTACCGAGCACAGCACACTGGGGCTCCCCAGCACAACAGCCCGCCTGGCTCTCCATCAGAGCCTTTTCACACCGCTTCCCAGCAGACCTTCTACACACGGCACCCCAGCAGCTCAGCCCAGCACACCGGGCTCCCCAGCCCAACTCACTGGGCCCCCAGCACAGCACAAGGGGCCCCCCAGCACCAGAGCCCGCCTGGCTCTCCATCAGAGCCTGTTCACACCGCTCCGCAGCAGAGCCTGTCTACACGGCTCCCCAGCACCACAGCCCAGCTCACCGGGCTCCCAAGCCCAGCTCACCTGGCTCTCCAGCACAGCACACGGTGCCCCCCAGCACCACAGCCCGCCTGGCTCTCCATCAGAGCCTGTTCATACAGCTCCCCAGCAGAGCCCGTCTACACGGCTCCCCAGCACCACAGCCCATCATACCGGGCTCCCCAGCCCAGCTCACCGGGCTCCACAGCACAACACACGCGGGCCCCACAGCACCACAGCCCGCCTGGCTGTCCAGCAGAGACTGTTCAAACCACTCCCCAGCAGAGCCTGTCCACACGGCTCCCCAGCTCCACAGCCCGCCTGGCTCTCCAGCAGAGCCTGTTCACACTGCTCCCCAGCAGAGCCTTTCTGCATGGCTCCCCAGCAGCAGAGCCCAGCTCACGGGGCTCCCCAGCACAGCACACGGGAGCCCCCAGCACCACGGCCCGCCTGGCTCTCCAGCAGAGCCTGTTCACACCGCTCCCCAGCAGAGCCTGTCGACACGGCTCCCCAGCACCACAGCCCAGCACATTGGGGTCCCCAGCCCACCTCACCGGTCCCCCCAACACATCACACCGGGGCGCCCAGCATCACAGGCCGCCTGGCTCTCCATCAGAGCCTGTTCACAAACCTCCGCAGCAGAGCCTGTCTACACAGATCCCCAGCACCACAGCCCAGCTTACCGGGCTCTCCAGCACTGCACACGGGGCCCCCCAGCACCACAGCCCGCCTGGCTCTCGAGCAGAGCCTGTTCAAACCACTCCCTCAGCAGAGCCTGTCCACACGGCTCCCCAGCACCACAGCCCAGCACACCGGGGTCCCCAGCCCAGTTCAACGGGCTCCCCAGCACAGCACACGGGGCCCCCCAGCACAGCACACGGGCCCCCCCAGCAAAGGACACGGGACTTCCCAGCACAACAGCCCGCCTGGCTCTCCATCAGAGCCTGTACAAAACTCTCCTCAGCAGTGCCTGTCCACACGGCTCCCCAGCACCACAGCCCAGCACACCGGGATCCCTAGCACAGCACACGGAGGCCCCCAGCACCACAGCCCGCCTGGCTCTCCATCAGAGCCTCTTCACACCTCTGCCCAGCAGAGCCTGTCTACACGGCTCCCCAGCACCACAGCCCAGCACACCGGGCACCCCAGCAATCCACAGCACACGGGTGCCCCCAGCACCACCGCCCGCCTGGCTCTCAATCAGAGCCTGTTCAAACCACTCCCCAGCAGAGCCTGTCCACATGGCTCCCCAGCAAAACAGCTCAGCACACCGGGCTCCCCAGCCCTGCTCACCCGGCTCCCCAGCACAGCACACGGGGGCCCCCACCACAGTTCACCGGTCTCCCCTGTACCACAGCCCGCCTGGCTCTCCATCAGAGCCTTTTCAACCCTCTCCCCAGCAGAGCCTGTCCACACAGCTCCCCAGCACCACAGCCCAGCACACCGGGCTCCTCAGCATAGCACACGGGGCCCACCAGCACCACAGCACGCCTGGCTCTCCATCAGAACCTGTTCAACCCTATTCCCAGCAGAGCCTGTCCACACGGCTCCCCAGCACCACAGCCCAGCACACCGGGCTCCCCAGCCCAGTTCAACGGGCTCCCCAGCCCAGCACACCGGCCCCCCCAGCACAGCACACGGGGCATCCCAGCACAAAAGCCTGCCCTGCTCTCCATCAGAGCCTGTTCAACCCTCTCCCCAGCAGAGCCTGTCCACACGGCTTCCCAGCACCATAGCCCAGCACACTGGGCTCCGAAGCCCAGCTCACTGGGCTCCCGAGTACAGCACACGGGGGCCCCAAGCACCACAGCCCGGCTGGCTCTCCATCAGAGCCTGTTCACACCGCTCAACAGCACAGCCTTTCTACACGGCTCCCCATCACCACAGCCCAGCACCCAGGGATCCCCAGCCCAGCTCACCGGGCTCCTGAGCACAGCTCACGGGGGCCCCCAGCACTACAGCCCGCCAGGCTCTCCATCAGGGCCTGTTCAAACCACCCCCCAGCAGAGCCTGTCCACATGGCTCCCCAGCACCACAGCCCGCCTGGCTCTCCAGCAGAGCCTGTTCACACCGCTCCCCAGCAGAACCTGTTCACACGGCTCCCCAGCAGCACAGCCCAGCAAGCCGGGCTCCTCTGCCCAGCTCACCGGGCTCCACAGCACCAAAGCCCGCCTGGCTTTCCATCAGAGCCTGTTCAAACCACTCCCCAACAGAACCTTTAAACACGGCTCCCCAACACCACAGCCCAGCACACTGGGCACCCCAGAACAGAACACCGCGCCCCCCAGCACCACAGCCCGCCTTGCTCTCCATCAGAGACTGTTCACACCGCTCCCCAGAAGAGACTGTTCACACCGCTCCCAAGCACAGCCTGTCTACACGGCTCCCCAGCACCACAGCCCAGCACTCCAGGATCCCCAGCCCAGCTCACCGGGCTCCCCAGAACAGCACACCGGGACCCCCAGCACCACAGCCCGCCTGGCTCTCCATCTGAACCTGTTCACTCCGCTCCCAAGCAGAGCCTGTTAAAAACAGTCCCCTAGAGAGCCTGTCCACACGGCTCACCAGCAGCACAGCCCAGCACACCGGGCTCCCCAGCCGATCTCACCGGGCTCCCCAGCAAGGCACACGGTGCCCCCCAGCACCACAGCCCGCCTGGCTCTCCAGCAGAGTCTGTTGAAACCACTCCCCAGCAGAGCCTGTCTACACGGCTCCCCAGCAGCACAGCCCAGCTAACCGGGTTCCCCAGCCCTGCTTACCGGTCTCCCCATCACTGGACACGGGGGCCCCCAGAACCACAGGCCGCCTGGCTCTCCAGCAGAGCCTGTTAACACTGCTCCCCAGTAGAGCCTGTCCACAGGGCTCCCCAGCAGCAGAGCCCAGCACACCGGGCTCCCCAGCTGATGTCACCGGGCTCCCCAGCAAGGCACACGGGCCCCCAGCACCACAGCCCGCCTGGCTCTCCATCAGAGCCTGTTCACACAGCTCCGCAGCAGAGCCTGTCTACACGGTTCCCCAGCACCACAGCCCAGCACACCGGGCTCCCCAGCCCAGCTCAACGGGCTCCCGAGCACAGCACACGGGGGCCCCCAGAACCACAGCCCGCCTGGCTCTCCATCAGAGCCTGTTCACACCGCTCCCCAGCAGAGCCTGTCTACACGGCTCCCCATCACCACAGCCCAGCACACCGGGCTCCCCAGCCCAGCTCACCGGGCTCCTCAGCACTGCACACGGGGCCCCCCAGCAACACAGCCCGCCTGGCTCTCGAGCAGAGCCTGTTCAAACCACTCCCCAGCAGAGCCTGCCCACACGGCTCCCCAGCAGAGCCTGTCCACACGGCACCCCAGCACCACAGCCCAGCACACCGGGCTCCACATCCCAGCTCAACGGGCTCCGCAGCACAGCACACGGGGGCCCCCAGCACCACAGCCCGCCTGGCTATCCAGCAGAGCCTGTTCAAACCACTCCCCAGAAGAGCCTGTCCACACGGCTCCCCAGCAGCACAGCCGAGCACACCGGCCTCCCCAGCACAGCACACGGGGGCCCCCAGCACAGCACACGGGGGCCCCCAGAACCACAACCCGCGTTGCTCTACAGCAGAGCCTGTTCAAACCACTCCCCAGGACAGCCTGTCCACAAGCCTCCCCAGCAGCACAGCCCAGAACACCGGGCTCCCCAGCCCAGCTCACCGGGCTCCCCAGCACAGCACACGGGGGCCGCCAACACCACAGCCCGCCTGGCACTCCAGCAGAGCCTGTTCACACCGCGCCTCAGCAGAGCCGGTCCACACGGCTCCCAAGCACAAAAGCCCAGCACACCGGGCTCCCCAGCCAAGCTCACCGGGCTCCCCAGCACAGCACACGGGGCCCCCCAGCACCACAGCCTGCCTGGCTCTCCAGCAGAGCCTGTTCAAACCACTCCCCAGTCGAGCATGTCCACACGGCTCCCCAGCACCACAGCCCGCCTGGCTCTCCAGCAGAGCCTGTCCACACGGCTCCCCAGCACCACAGCCCAGCGCACTGGGCTCCCCAGCCCAGCTCACTTGGCTCCCGACCACAGCAAACGGGGGCCCTCAGCACCACAGCCCGCCTGGCCCTCCAGCAGAGCCTCTTCAAACCGCTCCCCACCAGAGCCTGTCTACACGGCTCCCCAGCACCACAGCCCAGCACACCGGGCTCCCCAGCACAGCTCACCGGGCTCCCGACCAAAGCTCACGGGGGCCTGCAGAACCACAGCCCGCCTGGCTCTCCATCAGAGCCTGGTCAGAGCGCTCCGCAGCAGAGCCTGTCCACACGGCTCGCCAGTAAAACAGCCCAGCACACCGGGCTCCCCAGCACAGCACACGGTGCCCCCCAGCACTACAGCCCGCCTGGCTCTCCAGCAGAGCCTGTTCAAACCACTCCCCAGCAGAGCCTGTCCACACGGCTCTCCAGCAGCACAACCCAACACACCGGGCTCCCCAGCCCAGCTCACCGGGCTCCCCAGCACAGCACACGGGGCCCCCCAGCACCACAGCCCGCCTTGCTCTCCATCAGAGCCTGTTCAACCCTCTCCCCAGCAGAGCATGTCCACACGGCTTCCCGGCACCACAGCCCAGCACACTGGGCTCCGAAGCCCAGCTCACTGGGCTTCCAATTACAGCACACGGGGGCCCCAGCACCACAGCCCGGCTGGCTCTCCATCAGAGCCTGTTCACACCGCTCAACAGCACAGCCTGTCTACACGGCTCCCAGTCACCACAGCCCAGCACACAGGGATCCCCAGCCCAGCTCACCGGGCTCCTGAGCACAGCTCACGGGGGCCCCTAGCACCACAGCCCGCCTGGCTCTCCATCAGGGCCTGTTCACACCCCTCCGCAGCACAGCCTGTCCACACGGCTCCCCAGCACCACAGCCCGCCTGGCTCTCCAGCAGAGCCTGTTCAAACCACTCCCCAGCAGAGCGAGTCCACACGGCTCCCCAGCACCACAGCCAAGCAAACCGGGCTCCCCAGCCCAGCTCAACGGGCTCCCCAGCACAGCACACGGGGCCCCCAAGCACCACAGCCCGCCTGGCTCTCCAACAGAGCCTGTTCACACGGCTCCCCAGCAGCACAGCCCAGTTCACAGGGCTCCCCATCACAGTACACGGGGCCCACAAGCACCACAGCCCGCCTGGCTCTCCAGAAGAGCCTATTCACACCCCTCCCCAGCAGAGCCTGTCAACACGGCTCCCCAGCAGCACAGCCCTGTTCACAGGGCTCCCCAGCACAGCACACGGGGCCCCCAAGCACCACAGCCCGCCTGGCTCTCCAGAAGAGCCTATTCACACCGTTCCCCAGCAGAGCCTGTCAACACGGCTCCCCAGCAGCACAGCCCATCACACCGGGCTCCCCAGCCCACCTCACCGGGCTTCCCAGCA
Organism: Dascyllus trimaculatus; assembly: GCA_024666655.1. Lineage (NCBI taxonomy): Eukaryota > Metazoa > Chordata > Actinopteri > Pomacentridae > Dascyllus > Dascyllus trimaculatus. The sequence goes on from JAMOIN010001146.1 coordinate 71,676, forward strand.
CAGCACACGGGGCCCCCCAGCACCACAGCCCGGCTGGCTCTCCCTCAGAGCCTTTTCAAACCGCTCCCCAGCTGACCCTGTCCACACGGCTCACCAGCACCACAGATCAGCGCACCGGGCTCCCCAGCCCAGCTCAACGGGCTCCCCAGCACAGCACACGGGGTCCCCCAGCACCACAGCCCGGCTGGCTCTCCCTCAGAGCCTGTTCACACCGCTCCCCAGCAGAGCCCGTCTACACGGCCCCCCAGCACAACAGCCAGGCACACCGGGCTCCCCAGCCCAGCTCACCGGGCCCCCCAGCACAGCACACGGGGGCCCCCAGCACCACAGCCCGCCTGGCTCTCCATCAGAGCCTTTTCACACCGCTCCGCAGCAGAGCCTGTCTACACTGCTCCCCAGTACCACAGCCCAGCACACCGTACTCCCCGGCCAAGCTCACCGGGCTCCCCAGCACAGCACACGGGGCCCCCCAGCCCCACAGCCTGCCTGGCCCTCCATCAGAGCCATATCACAGAGCTCCGCAGCAGAGCCTGTCCACACGCCTCCCCAGCAGCACAGCCCAGCACACCGGGCTCCCCAGCCCAGCTCACCGGGATCCCCAGCAAAGCATACGGGGGCCCCCAACACCACAGCCCTCCTGGCTCTCCATCAGAGCCTGTTAAAACCTCTCCCCAGCAGAGACTGTCCGTTCGGCTCCCCAGCAGCACAGCCCTGCACACCGGGCTCCCTAGCCCAGCTAACAGGGCTCCCCAGCACAGCACATGGGGCACCCCAGCAGAACCTGTCTACACGGCTCCCCAGCACCACTGCCCAGCACACCGGGCTCCCCAGCCAGGCTCAACGGGCTCCCCAGCATGGAACACGGGGTCCCCCAGCACCACATCCCGCCTGGCTCTCCATCAGAGCCTGTTCAAACCACTCCCCAGCAGAGCCTGTCCACGGGGCTCCCCAGCACCACAGCCCACCTGGCTCTCCAGCAGAGCCTCTTCACACCGCTCCCCAGCAGAGCCTGTCCACAAGGCTCTGCCAGCAGAGCCTGTCCACAAGGCTCCCCAGCAGCACAGCCCAGCACACCGGGCTCCCCAGCCCAGCTAAACGGGCTCCCCAGCACAGCACACGGGGGCCCCCAGCACCACAGCCCGCCTGGCTCTCCATCAGAGCCTGTTCACACCGCTCCCCAGCAGAGCCTGTCCACACGGCTCCGCAGCACCACAGCCCAGCACACCGGGAACCCAATCACAGCACACGGGGCCCCCCAGCACCAAATCCCAACTGGCTCTCCAGCAGAGCCGGTTCAAACCACTCGCCAGCAGAGCCTTTCCCCACGGCTCCCCAGCAGCAGAGCCCATCACACCGGGCTCCCCGGCCCAGCCCACCGGGCTCCCCAGCACAGCATACGGGGCCCCCCAGCACAGCACACGGGGCCCCCCAGCACCACAGCCCGCCTGGCTCTCCAGCAGAGCCTGTTCAAACCACTCCCCAGCAGAGCCTGTCCATACGGCTCCCCAGCACCACAGCCCAGCACACCGGGCTCCTCAACCCAGCTCGCCGGGCTCCCCAGCACAGCACAGGGGTGCCCCCAGCACAGCACACGGGGATTCCTCGCACCATAGCCCGCCTGGCTCTCCATCAGAGCCTGTTCAACCCTATCCCCAGCAGAGCATGTCCACACGGCTTCCCGGCACCACAGCCCAGCGCACTGGGCTCCGAAGCCCAGCTCACTGGGCTCCCGAGTACAGCACACGGGAGCCAGCAGCACCACAGCCCGGCTGGCTCTCCATCAGAGCCTTTTCACACGGCTCAAAAGCACAGCCTGTCTACACGGCTCCCAATCACCACAGCCCAGCACACCGGGCTCCCCAGCCCAGCTCAACGGGGTCCTCAGCACAGAACAAGGGGCCCCCCAGCACCAAGGCCCGCCTGGCTCTCCATCAGAGCCTGTTCACAGCGCTCCGCAGCAGAGCCAGTATACAAGGCTCCCCAGCACCACAGCCCAGCACACCGGGCTCCCCAGCCCAGCTCAACGGGGCCCCCCATCATCACAGCCCGCCTGGCTGTCCAGCAGAGCCTTTTCAAACCACTGCCCACCAGAGCCGGTCCACACGGCTCCCCAGTACCACAGTCCAGCACATGGGCTCCCAAGCCCAGCTCACCGGACTCCCCAGCACAGCACACGGGGGGCCCCAGCACCACAGCTCACCTGGCTCTCCATCAGAGCCTGTTTACACGGCTCCCCAGCAGAGCCTGTCCACACTGCTCCCCAGCACCACAGCCCAGCACACCGGGCTCCCCAGCCCAGATCACCGAGCTCCCCAGCCAAGCTCACAGGGCTGCCCAGCACAGCACACGGGGCCCCACAGCACCACAGCCCGCCTGGCTGTCCAGCAGAGCCTTTTCAAACCACTCCGCAGCAGAGCCGGTCCACACGGCTCCCCAGCACCACAGCCCAACACACTGGGCTCCCGAGGCCAGCTCAACAGGCTCCCCATCACAGCACACGGGGCCCCCTAGCGCCACAGCCCGCCTGGCTGTCCAACAGAGCCTGTTCACACCACTCCCCAGCAAAGCCTGTCTACAAGGCTCCCCAGCACCACAGCACAACACAACGGGATCCCCAGCCCAGCTCACCGGGCCCCCCAGCACAGCACACGGGGGCCCCAAGCACCACAGCCCGCCAGGCTCTCCATCAGAGACTGTTCACACCACTCCGCAGCAGAGCCTGTCTACACGGCTCCCCAGCACCACAGCCCAGCACACCGGGCTCCCCAGCCCTGCTCATCGGGCTCCCAAGCAAAGCACACGGGGGCCCCCAGCACAGCTCACCGGGCTCCACAGCACAGCACACGGGGCCCCCCAGCACCACAGCCCGCCTGGCTTTCCATCAGAACCTATTCACAACGCTCCCCAGTAGAGCCTGTCCACACGGCTCACCAGCACCACAGCCCAGCACACCGGGCTCCCCAGCCCAGCACACCGGGCTCCCCATCACAGCACACGGGGGCACCCAGCACCACAGCCCGCCTGGTTCTCCGGCAGAGCCTGTCCACACCGCTCCTCAACAGAACCTGTCCACACGGCTCCCCAGCACCACAGCCCTGCACACCGGGCTCCCCAGCCCAGCTCACCGGGCTCCCCATCACAGCACACAGGAGCCCCGAGCACCACAGCCCGCCTGGCTCTCCATCAGAGCCTGTTCACAACGCTCACCAGCAGAGCCTGTCCACAAGGCTCCCCAGCACCACAGCCCAGCACACCGAAATCCCCAGCCCAGCTCACCGGGCTCCCCGGGACATCACACGGGGGCCCCCAGCACCACACCCCGCCTGGCTCTCCATGAGAGCCTGTTCACAAAGCTCCCCAGAAGAGCCTGTCTACACGGCTCCCCAGCAGCCCCGCACACCGCAGCACAGACCGCCTGGCTCTCCATCAGAGCCTGTTGACACCGCTCCCCAGCAGACGCTGTCCACACGGCACCCCAGCAGCTCAGCCCAGCACACAGGGGTCCGCAGCCCAGCTCACCGGGCTTCTGAGCACAGCACACGGGGCCACCCAGCACCACAGCCCGCCTGGCTCTCCATCAGAGCCTTTTCACACCGCTTCCCAGCAGACCCTGTCCACACGGCACCCCTGCAGCTCAGCCCAGCATTCCGGGCTCCCCAGCCCATCTCACCGGGCTACCAAGCACAGCACATGGGGGCCCCCAGCAACACAGCCCGCCCGGCTCTCCATCAGAGCCTGTTAACACCGCTTCCCAGCAGACCCTGTTCACACGGCACCCCAGCAGCTCAGCCCAGCACACCGGGCCCCGCAGCGCAGCTTACCGGGCTACCGAGCACAGCACACTGGGGCCCCCCAGCACCACAGCCCGCCTGGCTCTCCATCAGAGCCTTTTCACACCGCTTCACAGCAGACCCTGTACACACGGCACCCCAGCAGCTCAGCCCAGCACACCGGGCTCCCCAGCCCAACTCACCGGGCCCCCCAGCACAGCACAAGGGGCCCCCCAGCACCACAGCCCGCCTGGCTCTCCATCAGAGCCTGTTCACACCGCTCCGCAAGCAGAGCCCGTCTACACGGCTCCCCAGCACCACAGCCCAGCTCACCGGGCTCCCCAGCCCAGCTCACCTGGCTCTCCAGCACTTAACACGTGGCCCCCGAGCACCACAGCCCGCCTGGCTCTCCATCAGAGCCTGTTCAACCCTCTCCCCATCAGAGCCTGTCCACACGGCTTCGCAGCACCACAGCCCAGCACACTGGGATCCGAAGCCCAGCTCACTGGGCTCCCGAGCACAGCACAAGGGGGCCCCCAGCACCACATCCCGGCTGGCTCTCCATCAGAGCCTTTTCACACCGTTCCCCGGCAGAGCCTGTCCACACGGCTCCCCAGCAGCACAGCCCAGCACACCGGGCTCCCCAGCCAAGCTCACCAGGGTCCCCAGCACAGAACACGGGGCCCCCCCGGCACCACAGCCTGCCTGGCTCTCCAGCAGAGCCTGTTTTAACCACCCCTCAGAAGAGGCTGTCCACACGGCTCCCCAGCACCACAGCCCAGCACACCGGGCTCCCCAGCACCACAGCCCACCTGGCTCTCCATCAGAGCCTGTTCACACCGCTCCCCAGCAGAGCCTGTCTACAGGGCTACCCAGCAGCACAGCCCAGCACACCGGGCTCCCCAGCCAAGCTCACCGGGCTCGCCAGCACAGCACACGAGGGCCCCCGGCACCACAGCCCGCCTGGCTCTCCAGCAAAGCCTCTTCACACGGCTCCCCAGCAGCACAGCCCAGCACACCGGGCTCCCCAGCACCACAGCCCACCTGGCTCTCCATCAGAGCCTGTTCACACCGCTCCCCATCAGAGCCTGTCTACAGGGCTACCCAGCAGCACAGCCAGGCACACCGGGCTCCCCAGCCAAGCTCACCGGGCTCGCCAGCACAGCACACGAGGGCCCCCGACACCACAGCCCGCCTGGCTCTCCAGCAAAGCCTCTTCACACGGCTCCCCAGCAGCAAAGCCCAGCACACCGGGCTCAATAGCCGATGTCACCGGGATCCGCAGCACAGCACACGGGGCCCCCCAGCACCACAGCCCAGCAAACCGGGCTCCCCAGCACAGCACACGGGGGTCCCCAGCAACACAGCAAGCCTGGCTCTCGAGCAGAGCCTGTTCTAAACACTCCCCAACAGAGCCTGTCCACACGGCTACCCAGCACCACAGCCCAGCACACCGGGCACCCCAGCACAGCACACGGGGCCCCCCAGCACCACAGCCCGCCTGGCTCTCCAGCAGAGCCTCTTCACACCGCTCCCCAGCAGAGCCTGTCCACATGGCTCCCCAGCAGCACAGCCCAGCACACCGGGCTCCCCATCACAGCACACGGGGGCCTCCAGCACAGCACACGGGGGCCCCCAGCACCACAGCCTGCCTGGCTCTCCAGCAGAACCTTTTCAAACCACTCCCCAACAGAGCCTGTCCACTCGGCTCCCCAGCTCCACAGCCCAGCACACCGGGCTCCCCAGCCCAGCTCAACGGGCTCCCCAGCACAGCACACGGGGGCCCCCAGCACGACAGCTCGCCTGGCTCTCCATCAGAGACTGTTCACACCGCTCCCCAGCAGAGCCTTTTCACTACGCTCCCCAGCAGAGCCTGTACACACGGCTCCCCAGCAACACAGCCCAAAACAACGGGCTCCCCAGCCCAGCTCACCGGGCTCCCCAGCACAGCACACAGGGGCCCCCAACACCACAGCCCACCTGGCTCTCCATCAGGGCGTGTTCACACCGCTCCCCAATAGAGCCTGTCCACACGGCTCCCCAGCACCACAGCCCAGCACACCGGGGTCCCCAGCCCAGCTCACCGGGCTCCCCAGCACAGCATACGGGGGCCCCCAGCAACACAGCGCGCCTTGCTCTCCAGCAGAGCCTGTTCAAACCGCTCCCCAGCAGAGCCTGTCCACACGGCTCCCCAGCAGCACAGCCCAGCACACCGGGCTCCCCAGCCCAGCTCAACGGGCTCCCCAGCACAGCACACAGTGGCCCCCAGCACCACAGCCCGCCTGGCTCTCCATCAGAGCCTGTTCACACCGCTCCCCTGCAGAGCCTGTTTACACGGCTCCCCAGCAGCACAGCCCAGCACACCGCAGCACAGCCCGCCTGGCTCTCCAGCAGAGACTGTTCAAACCACTCCCCAGCAGAGCCTTTCCACACGGCTCCCCAGCAGCACACACTAGGACACCGGGCTCCCCAGCCAAGCTCACCGGGCTCCACAGCACAGCACACGGGAGGCCCCCAGCACCAAAGCCCACCTGGCTCCCCAGCAGAGCCTGTTCACTCCGCTCCCCAGCAGAGCCTGTCTACACGGCTCCCCAGCACCACAGCCCAGCTCACTGGGCTCCCCAGCACAGCACACGGGGCCCCCCAGCACCACATCCCACCAGGCTCTCCATCAGAGCCTGTTCACACCGCTCCCCAGCAGAGCCTGTCTACACGGCTCCCCAGCAGCACAGCCCAGCACACCGGGCTCCCCAGCCAAGCTCACCGGGCTCCCCAGCACAGCACACGAGGGCCCCCGGCACCACAGCCCGCCTGGCTATCCAGCAGAGCCTCTTCACATCGCTCCCCAACAGAGCCTGTCCACACGGCTCCCCAGCAGCACAGCCCAGCACACCGGGCTCCATAGCCGATCTCACCGGGCTCCGCAGCACAGCACACGGGGCCCCCCAGCACCACAGCCCAACACACCGGGCTCCCCAGCCCAGCTCAACGGGCTCCCCAGCACAGCACACGGGGCCCCCCAGCACCACAGCCCGCCTGACTCTCCATCAGAGCCTGTTCAACCCTCTCCCCATCAGAGCCTGTCCACACGGCTTCCCAGCACCACAGCCCAGCACACTGGGTTCCGAAGCCCAGCTCACTGGGCTCCCGAGCACAGCACACGGGGGCCCCCAGCACCACAGCCCGGCTGGCTCTCCATCAGAGCCTTTTCACACCGCTCCCCGGCAGAGCCTGTCCACACGGCTCGCCAGCAGCACAGCCCAGCACACCGGGCTCCCCAGCCCAGCTCACCAGGGTCCCCAGCACAGAACACGGGGCCCCCAGGCACCACAGCCCGCCTGGCTCTCCAGCAGAGCCTGTTAAAACCACCCCCCAGAAGAGCCTGTCCACACAGCTCCCCAGCACCACAGGCCAGCACACCGTACTCCCCAGCGCAGCTCACCATGGCCCCCAGCCCAGCTGAACGGGCTCCCCAGCACAGCACACGGGGCCCACAAGGCACAGCACACGGGGCTTCCCAGCACAACAGCCCTCCTGGCTCTCCATCAGAGCCTTTTCAAACGACTCCCCAGCAGAGCCGGTCCACACGGCTCCCCAGCACCACAGCCCAGCACACCGGGCTCCCCAACCCAGCACACCGGGTTCCCCAGCCCAGCTCACCGGGCCGCCCAGCACAGGACACGGGGGCCCCCAGCACCACAGCCGTCCTTGCTCTCCAGCAGAGACTGTTCAAACCACTCCCCAGCAGAGCCTTTCCACGCTGCTCCCCAGCACCACAGCCCAGCATACCGGGCTCCCCAGCCCTGCTCACCCGGTTCCCCAGCACAGCACACGGGGGCCCCCAGCACAGCTCACCGGGCTCCCCTGAACCACAGCCCGCCTGGCTCTCCATCAGAGCCTGTTCAACCCTCTCCCCAGCAGAGCCTGTCCACACGGCTCCCCAGCACCACAGCCCTGCACACGGGGCGCCCCAGCACCACAGCCCGCCTGACTCTCCCTCACAGCCTGCTCATTCCGCTCCCCAGCAGTGCCTGTTCAAACCACTCCCCAGAAGAGCCTGTCTACACGGCTCCCCAGCACAACAGCCCAGCACACCGGGCTCCCCAGCCCAGCTCCCCGTGCTACCCAGCACAGCAAACGGGGGCCCCCAGCAGCACAGCCCGCCTGGCTCTCCAGCAGAGCCTGTTCACACCACTCCCCAGCATAGCCTGTCCACACGGCTCCCCAGCAGAACAGCCCAGCACACCGGGCTCCCCAGACCAGCTCTCCGGGCTCCCCAGCACAGCACACGGGGGCACCCAACACCACAGCCCGCCTGGCTCTCCAGCAGAGCCTGTTCAAACCGCTCCCCAGCAAAGCCAGACCAAACGGCTCCCCAGCAGCACAGCCCAGCACACCGGGCTCCCCAGCCCAGCTCACCGGGCTCCACAGCACAGCACACGGGGGACCCCTGCACCAAAGCCCGCCTGGCTCTCCATCAGAGCCTGTTCACACCGCTCGCCAGAACAGCCTGTCTACACGGCTCCCCAGCACCACAGCCCAGCACACCGGGCTTCCCAGCCCAGCTCACCGGTCTCCCCAGCACAGCACACGGGGGCCCCCAGCACCACAGCCCGCGTTGCTCTCCAGCAGAGCTTCTTCAAACCACTCCCCAGCACAGGCTGTCCACACGCCTCCCCAGCAGCACAGCCCAGAACACCGGGCTTCCCAGCCCAGCTCACCGGCCTCCCCAGCAGAGCGCACGGGGGCCCCCCAACACCACAGCCCGCCTGGCTTTCCATCAGAGCCTGTTCAAACAACTCCCCAGCAGATTCTGTCCACACAACTCCCCACCGGGCCCAGCTCACCGGGCTCCCCAGCACAGCACACGGGCGCCCCCAACACCACAGCCCGCCTGGCTCTCCAGCAGAGCCTGTTTGCACCGCTCCCCAGCAGAGCCTGTCTACACGGCTCCCCAGCACAACAGCCGAGCACACCGGGCTCCCCAACCGATCTCACCGGGCTCCCCAGCACACCACACGGGGCCCCCCAGCACCACAGCCCACCTGGCCCTCCAGCACAGCCTGTTCAAACCACTCCCCAGCAGAGCCTGTCCACACGGCTCCACCGCAACACAGCCCAGCTCACCGGGCTCCCCAGCACAGCTCACCGGGATCCCCAGCACCACAGCCCAGCACACCGGGCTGCCCAGCCGATCTCACCGGGCTCCCCAGCACAGCACACGGGGCCCTCTGGCACCACAACCCGCCTGGCTCTCCAGCAGAGCATTTTAGACCACTCCACAGCAGAGCCTGTCCACACGGCTCAACAGCACAACAGCCCAGAACACCGGTCTCCAAAGCACAGCACACCGGGGCCCCCAGCACCACAGCCCGCCTGGCTCTAGATCAGAGCCTGTTCATTCCGCTCCCCAGCAGAGCCTGTCTACACGGCTCCCCATCAGCACAGCCCAGGACACCAGGCTCCCCAGCCCAGCTCACCGGGCTCCCCAGCACAGGACACGGGGGCCCCAGCACCACAGCCCCCCTGGCTCTCCAGCAGAGCCTTTTCACACGGCTCCCCAGCAGAGCCTGTCTACACGGCTCCCAAGCAGCACAGCCCAGGACACCGGGCTCCCCAGCCCAGCTCACCGGGCTGCCCAGCACAGCACACGGGGGACCCCAGCACCACAGCCAGCCTGGCTCACCATCAGAGCCTGTTCACACCGCTCCCCAGGAGAGCCTTTCTACACGGCTCCCCAGCAGCACAGCCCAGAAAACCGGGCTCCCCAGCCCAGCTCATGGGGCTCCCCAGCACAGCTCACGGGGCCCCTCAGCACCACAGCCCGCCTGGCTCTCCAGCAGAGTCTGTTCAAACCAGTCCCCAGCAGAGCCTGTCCACACGGCTCCCCAGCAGCACAGCCCAGCACACCGAGTTGCCCAGCCCATCTCACCGTGCTCCCCAGCACAGCACAAGGGGGCCTCCAGTACCACAGCCAGCCTGGCTCTCCATCAGAGCCTGTTCACACCGCTCCCCAGAAGAGCCTGTCCACACGGCTCCCCAGCAGCACAGCCCAGCAGACCGGGCTCCCAGCCCAGCTCACCGGGCTACCCAGCACATGACACGGGGGCCCCCAGCACCACAGCCCGCCTGGGTCTCCAGCAGAGCCTGTTCACACGGCTCCCCAGCACCACAGCCCAGCACACCGGGCTTCCCAGCCCAGCTCCCCGTGCTCCCCAGCACAGCAAACGGGGGCCCCCAGCAGCACAGCCCGCCTGGCTCTCCAGCAGAGCCTGTTCACACCACTCCCCAGCAGAGCCTGTCCACACGGCTCCCCAGCAGAACAGCCCAGCACACCGGGCTCCCCAGCCCAGCTCTCCGGGCTCCCCAGCACAGCACACGGGGGCCCCCAACACCACAGCCCGCCTGGCTCTCCAGCAGAGCCTGTTCAAACCGCTCCCCAGCAGAGCCAGACCAAACGGCTCCCCAGCAGCACAGCCCAGCACACCGGGCTCCCCAGCCCAGCTCACCAGGCTCCCCAGCACAGCACACGGGGGACCCCTGCACCAAAGCCCGCCTGGCTCTCCATCAGAGCCTGTTCACACCGCTCGCCAGAACAGCCTGTCTACACGGCTCCCCAGCACCACAGCCCAGCACACCGGGCTTCCCAGCCCAGCTCACCGGTCTCCCCAGCACAGCACACGGGGGCCCCCAGCACCACAGCCCGCGTTGCTCTCCAGCAGAGCTTCTTCAAACCACTCCCCAGCACAGCCTGTCCACACGCCTCCCCAGCACCACAGCCCAGAACACCGGGCTTCCCAGCCCAGCTCACCGGGCTCCCCAGCAGAGCGCACGGGGGCCCCCAACACCACAGCCCGCCTGGCTTTCCATCAGAGCCTGTTCACACCGCTCCCCAGCAGAGCCTTTCTACACGGCTCCCCAGCAGAACAGTCTGGGACACCGGGCTCCCCAGCCCAGCTCACCGGTCTCCCCAGCACAGCACACGGGGGCCCCCAACACCACAGCCCGCCTGGCTCTCAAGCAGAGCCTCTTCAAATCACTCCCCAACACAGCCTGTCAACACGGCTCCCCAGCAGAGCATGTCCACACGGCTCCCCAGCAGCACAGCCCAGCACACCGATCTCCCCAGCCCAGCTCACCGGGCTCCCGAGCACGGCACACGGGGCCCCCAGCACCACAGCCTGCCTGGCTTTCCAGCAGATCCTTTTCAAACCACTCCCCAGCAATGCCTGTCCACACCTCTCCCCAGCACCACAGCCCAGCATACCGGGCTCGGCAGCCAAACTCAACGGGCTCCTCAGCACAGCACACCGGGCCCCCCAGCACCACAGCCCGCCTGGCTCTCCATCAGAGCAATTTAACACCGCTCCCTAGCAGAGCATGTCCACACGGCTCCCCAGCAGCACAGCCCAGTTCACAGGCCTCCCCATCACAGAACACGGGGCCCCCCAGCACCACAGCCCGCCTGGCTCTCCAGCAAAGCCTATTCACACCGCTCCCGAGCAGAGCCTGTCCACACGGCTCCCCAGCAGCACAGCCCAGCACACCGGGCTCC